>JACBWW010000012.1:636896-661578 GCA_020086605.1 Lanius collurio
CTCGCATTCCCTCAGTTACATTGCCCCTTCCCTTCCCTTCCCTTCCCTTCCCTTCCCTAACCTTCCCTTCCCTAACCTTCCCTTCCCTAACCTTCCCTAACCTTCCCTAACCTTCCCTAACCTTCCCTTCCCTAACCTTCCCTAACCTTCCCTAACCTTCCCTTCCCTAACCTTCCCTTCCCCTCCCAGCTTAAACTGGAAATCCTCATCAGTTTTTAGATATGCTCTGTAAATAAACCTCTGTAGGTTTTCTTCTTGTTCATCTTAGCGTCCCTCTTTTTCCACCTCAACTCTCAGATCAAAAGTACATAGACTCTGCAACATTCTTTGTCTGGGTTTCCAAACCCTAGATTCTTTTGATTTCTGCAATTTATGTGCCTCTCAAGTAGTATTTGTGTTTCATTTGCTTTAAAATTAAGTGGAAATTTACAAATAGATTTTCATGTGGCTGTTTTAAATGAAGGGTGGTGGTTAAGATCATACATTTTTAGATGCTTTAATAGAAGTTAAATATTAATTATCTATTCTCTAATTTAGTCTGGTGATGACATAGCCCTAAATTTAAAAGATGCACTTATTAAAATATGTATGGGCCTGCTTCAATATGCTTAGTGTTGTAGCATAAAATGGAAACAATTAATTAAATAATTCACATGTCAGACGTTTAGAGACAACAGTTATCTATCATTCTTATCTATTGTAATTTTGTTCAAATTATGAATGACAAGGCATAAATGCTAACTCTTTCAGGAGAAGTATAATATTATTTTCTAATTATTTGCTGTTACCTTTATACATATTATGGATATAAATGTATATAAAATATAGATTAATATTTGCTATTGATTAATTGCATTAAATTCTAACTTTAGAAAGTGAGTTTTTGTCATAAAATGACAAGCTGATTGTATTTACAACTATTCACAAGGGAAAAAAGCCACTCAATATCATTGTTTCCAAAGAAGTCAAAACTATTGTTTTCAGATTTAATATGCTCTATTTTCTTTGTCCACCCGCTTCTGAAAATAGGCAAAAAGTCTGACACTTGTCTGCAGCAGTTTTGGTTTCAGTATATATTAAAAAGTAGCAATTCTAAATTGAGAATATGTTATGAGTTCTATGTTTCATATTTGAACATCCTCAAATTTGGGCAATTTTGAACCAATACAGATAATATAAGGCCCGAATTGTGACTTTTAATTTATCAGGAAGCCTGAGTTTTCCAAATCGGGTCAGTGTTTGGTAAAAAAATAAACATTTTCCTTTTCTTGTTTGCATTCATTTGCATTGCACCATATTTGCAATTTGTAATTAATTTTGTAGTCTATTTTTTCCTGGAGTACTTCTCAGTTTATTATTATTATTATTATTTAATATAGCCTGTGGAACGCTGAACACTGATTAAGTGTTGTATGCTTTCTGTTATCTCTGAAGCATAACCGATGAAGTATTGTGAATTTGGCACTGTGCAATGTAGCATTTTGCTTGCTGTGCAGCACTAACAAACAACACATCAGTAGTCATGCCTGTCTCTCATTTAAATGCAACCTCAGAGTCACACTGCATGTTACAAATATCTGGGAGCTGTGTGATTAGTTAACATCTTTTGCATAACCTTAAAATTATAGCAAGTTCTCAGGAGATAATTAGCTTTCTGGATACCTTTGGTGAAATGAACTCTGCCTTAGCAATGGTGAGTACTGTATGTTCTACTACTGCAAGGAAGGGTGGCATGAAAATGCCTTTAAAAATAGGTTAGGTGTCTTATACATTAAAAACTAAAATCAAATGGAAGAGAGATATAAAGAAGTCCTCGGTTTTTTATTTCTTACTATCAAGATTGCTTTTGCTCCCTATCTTCTACATTCTTTCCTCTTTTGGCAGCTCTTCTAGTGTAAATAAAGGGTGTTCAGTAGGCACCAGCCTCCTTTACTGAAATCCACTCACCTCTGTCCCAGAGTTCATGTCTCATATGCTAGGTGTGAGTAAACAGACAAAATACACCACAACTGAATAATCAGGAGGATGGGATATGATATTTTTCCTTAGCAAAAGCTTGAGGCTTCAGTTCTTTGTATAGATTTATGGAAAGCAATGTTTTCCAAACATTCTCCAAATGTTTTTTGTCTCTTGAAATAATTCCCCAGCCATATCCATGTGCAACATTTTAAAGCTTTTGATCCTGCTTTGAAAAGGCTATTCTAAGCCTTCAGTGTTTACAATATTCTCTTTTAGCACTGGAAGTATCTGTATAATAACCTCAAAATTAAAATGTTTTGGAAGCTTCTAAATATAAGTTATAACTGCAGCTGTCAGGAAACAGGATTTTGACAAAATTGAACTTGTTAAAGGAAAGTATCAATTTTGATTAAATTTGCTTGAAAGGTGTTTTCTAATTTGAAACAAAACAGTTCAATAGGCTCACAGCTTTCTCTACATTTATTAGAATATAATGTTGCTGTTTGTTTCAAAATTATATTTCATTTTGAGGTTCACTGGTAACTACGATATAATTTATACCCAAGAACTGAAGTATTTTTGAAACATTTTGACATTATTTCTATTGAACTTTAAATGCATCCTTCCCCACCAAAATGAGTTTTGTAAGAAACATTATTTTGATTCTATGTGGTCAATTTTATTTCTGAAAGGCCAATTTTTAAATTAATTTCTAGATTTAATAAATTCTCTTAATATATTTTCTGAAATATAAACAGTTGGTATAGCTACACTGATTGTGCAAAGATGTAAGCCTGCACATATCTTTAATCACATTGATCAAATTGAAAAACTCCCACCAGTTTGGTGGGTTATTATGCAGTTATCTTTTCCAGGGATTGTACTGCCCATCTGATTTGGTAGTCAATCTTTTGCTTTGTTAGGCACCATTGCTCAAAAAGACCTTTGCTAGGTTTCTGAAGGTCTAGTGTGGAAAAAATAAAGACATATAGGTCAGGTCCAAAAAACATTGAAAATTCAAGATATACCATCAAAGAGGAACTGAAGACATGGCCTGTAAGTGATGGAGGGGGTACACATAATTTCAATTTCAATGGAGAGACAAAATAATAACACTCTGGTGAATAGCCTACTATTCCAAAACAAGCAAACAGAAAGGAATTTTTTATTAATATCCAGATGCTTGACTGAGGATCCTACAGGCATTCTAAGGATCACTCTTTTGTAGAAAGGAATATGGCTTTTCAAAGTTTCCCCCTCTCTATAAATAGCTATAAAGCAAGTGTGTAGCCAAATTTAACTCCCCATTGCAGAATCCCTGGCTTGGCAGCCAGGTTCCTCCCACAGGGTACAGCAGGAGTGAGACATCCCAGAAATTGAAATAGGGTGTAAGATGGGTGAGGCTGCCTGCAGATGAGGAATTAATGAATGGACAGGACAAATCACCAAAGTTCTCAGAGCTTCATGACTTCTGAAGCTCAAAATCCCCTCAAATAGATTATATAAGGCCTATTTTGAGGTACCTGATATGCGCTCACTTATGCCTGTTAAAATGCAATGAGAGAGTGAAGAGCAGCATTGCCCCATGTGTATGTACTTCTCAAGTAAATAGTTAATTAAATTGTGAACAGAGGACCTGCCTGAGACTTCCAAGTTCACCTTACCCAGGTCTTAACCACTATCTTCTTCAGAGAACGTTCAAATGTGATTCATAAAGCTCAAATGTGCTGCAAAAGACAGCTGAAGATTTTCTGAGCATGAAAGAAAGGGAAGAAGATGGGTTTTAGCTCTGTAGCTGAGCATGAGCTTGTAAAGTGGAAGATCTGATGTCAACCCTTTACCCTCATATCTGCCTCTGTGCTTTGTGGGAGTGAGATAATGCCATTAATGAGAACTGCGTTCCAGAAGTCTTTCTTTGTCACTGCAATTCCCTTTCTGCATTTCTGTAGCCTATACAAAATATATAGTCACTTGTTAACCAAAACAGAACAACCCTACATAAATCCCATTTTTGATATTTAAGCTCTACTGGGCCTGAACCTGAGGGTATCAGCTATTGAAAGTTTCCTGATTCATGTCAAAATCACTGGATTGATTGCCTCTACTTTTCAGAAATGTAAACATTTACTTTTTCTGCCTTATAACCTTACATGTAAAATGGGAATTAAAAAACCCTTTTTTTCTTCCTTATTTTTTTTTTTTTTTGAGCTGGGGTTTGTTAGCTGTGGTAATTGAAGGTACCTAAAAATATTTTACTCATATCCTCCATAGAGGTCAGTAAGCAAGTGCTAAGTGCAAAAATAATTTTCTACTTTCCAAGCTGGAGCTGACTTGCTAAACTGAAGGACAGACTCTCTAGTCCATTACCTTGTCCTCCATAGTCCTCCATATTTTACATTTTTGTCAATAAAAAATAATGTACAGTCAGAGTGTGAAATTTCCTTCTGTATGAAAGGCCAACAAAAGGTCCATGCCTCACCAGCCTTACAGAAGAGAGTGACACCTCAACAGACCAGTCAGTGCTAATGGTTAAAAAACGAGACATTCAGAGCCAATGTGTCAAATACGTAGGGCAAAATTCTTGACCCTGACTGTCAGTCTTGCCTGGCTGAAGAGGGCACACAGGGCAGAAAGCTGCTTTTGGCTGAGGCAGACAAAGAAGAATTCTGCTTAAAGAGAAGGCAGAATTTATAAAGAGGTTGTTTACCCAGCCTGAAGGACCCTCCATTAAGATATTGAGAAACTGTGATTTTCTATTTTTTATTTTTTTCTCTTCAAGGTATCCTCCTCTGTGCAGCATACTTTCACATTCTCTCTAACAGAATTTAAAATATTCATTGCCTTGACTTTAAAATAGATTTCAATGTTTCATCATGTAAAATACACTCACAAACCTGGTTTGTGTTCCCACAGAGTGCTCTACAATATATGGTTAGTCAGAAATAATTTTTCTCAAACAATTGCCTAACTTTTAAGTAAGATCATCACAAACCAGAATGATTTTCCAGCTCTCCTCTTCATTCTTTAAGGTAAAATTTGTGACCCTTTTTGGTGAGAGTGAAGCAGAAAAAGTCCTCCACTGTAAGTGTAGCACTTGTGTAGGACGGTTCTGCCTGAAATGGGACAAGTAAAGCTCATTCATGTAATTAACTTTGTCCTAATTCTTATGGATCAGGTGAAAGAAAGGAATCAGTAAAATTAGCATGGTACAGGTGTTTTACCTTAATACTCATAGTGTCCTAAAGAATGCTTAGTCAGCTGTGACATTTTATATTTTATTTTCCTTCTTGCTTGGACTGGATTTTTGAATCTCATTGAAATTTCAATGAATTGAGTTAACTCGGGGTTAAGTTTCATGGCTTTGCCTGTGTGAGGTGTAATTTAAGTAGATTTTCTCTGAGATTTTAAAATAATTAGCCCTTCTTCATCTTAAGTTTATTCAAATTCTGTGGTACATATTATGCAGAATTTGTATATGAGTGATTCAGTTCTGTTAGGAGGAAAACAAAAGTGAGAATAGACTCCCAGCTTAGCAATACCATCATGCTTTAACCTGGACCTTGAGGGAGTTTCTTTGGAACAGTTATGACTGCAATAGGGTGTCCTGTCTTGCAGCAAAAATAGTAGTGTCCCATGTAGGCTAACCTGGTCACCAACTGCTCTTCCTGAATGCCACTTCTGCTGTTGCAATGGAGATGTTGTTTTGGCCACTTGTGGAGAAGATGATTCACTGCAAAATGCCATTTGTGGCTAATGATCACCTGCAGTGCTACAGGGTTTTCACAAAGGTAAAGCAAAGAGAAAAAAGCCACAGCCCAATTAAGATCTCCCCAGTTTTTGATCTTAAATCTGTAGTTCTAGTTTTTGAGTTTTGTTAAATTATCTAACTTCACAAAAAAGTTTTACTTAGTTCAACTTGCTGAAGGAGTTTTTTAATAGAATGCCATGAGTATTTTAACTGATTTCCCCCTTGCAAATTTCAGCTGTTTGAGAACTGGGCCCTAAGTTGTCTATTCACAATGATCTTGTTTTTGCAAAATAATGATCTAAATTATTTATTATTCAGTTCTTAGACTGCTGCTTTATTTCTGTTGATCTTTGTTTTTCTGCTTAATTTCTATAAATTACTGTACAGTTTCCCATAAGGTATAATTAAACAGAATTGCTAAAGTTTTAATTATTGTGTATTATAGATGTTGAAAGCAACATTAGCACTTAGCTTTTAAAAATGTGATAGTATATTTATAAGAGAGCATTTATAAACACATTTACATATAGTTAAGATGAAAAAGGTATTTGAATTGTAGTCATTAGCATTTCTTCAAACATATGGCATACCAGCAGAAGCCATGGGCCATGCCTTCATTAACTGAACACTGTTTCATCAGTATCTCAGCTTCCTGCTGTGCCACCCTGTAGCGTACCCTTCTGTCCCTGAGGTTTCAGTGACAAGGGACAATATGTCCCCAAGGTGAAAATCTGGGAAATAACGCAGATTAGCCCTTAGAGGAGTTCTTATGATTATTTAATCATACTTAGGAAAGAAGTACACTGTGCTACAAAAGAAAAACATTAAAATCCTACCAGCCTACTATTTTCCATGTTGCAGCATATGATGGTCGCTTCAGTGCACCATCAGCATAGCCATTGTGGAACATGACAGCTTTATTCTGCTTTATTATAAGGCCAGCCTTTTTCAAAATTGTTCATATAATGGATACAGCCTATGTTGGTGCTAATAGGTAGCATAGGTCAATTATCATTCATTGCCCATAATGTTCAGGTGATGGATCAAGATTTAACTTCTCTTAACCATGGTACATGCAGCCGTTTAATTTTATTTCCTAATAAAAAATGGAAAAAGAATAAAAACCCTCATATAAATGTCATGATCATATTTTATTTGTGCATTTCTTAGGTATATAAAGATAGGTTAATATGACAAGCAGAGATACTTGTCTTAAGTCATTAAATTCTCTCACACTCTACCTCTCACATTCTTTGCTAAAAAAGTATATCTTTTGGAAAGTTCTTACTAGAAATTTTAAAAATCCTTTTTGTTTGACAAGATGACAATTTTGAAAGTAAGGTTAGATTTTGGAGCTGAGGGTGGGTTGGTCTTTTTGTTTTTTAAGATGCTTTTTTTCATTACCTTGCAGTTTCTCTTTTCTTTCTCGTTGTGACAGAGTAGTAAAAAGCAATGAAGTGGAAAATAATTGTAAAAAATATTTGCTTGGTTTCTTATGGACATTGGTCTGCTTTCTTCTATTTATATCTATGTTCTTCAAGAAGAGTTGAAGCTTTATGAAAGTTAGCTCTCTATCTTTGAAATCCAGTCAGTAAAGTATGCTCTTGGTTAAAGAGGGATCGGGTATCAACTGGAGTCAACATATTTAAATTTTAATTATTAAATCAGCTATTGAAAGAATCATATTCTAATATTAAAACACATATTATGCTACAATATATTTTATTATTCTGCCTTTGGAAAGTGTACTCTCCAACATGCATTTAGGAGAGGAATTCAAATTTTTTTATAGTTTAACCTAGTGCAAATAGAAAAGTGTGGATTTAAAAAGCAATCTTTGGTTTATACCATTACAAGTATCTGAAACAATTTATATATTTTAATAGAATTTGTCACAGGTTTTGTCAAGCCTAGATGTCATTATGACAGGTTTAGAAACATTAGTAGGTAGTCAAAGTGTTTAAATTGGCATCATTTCTGCCTTTATTGTTCCTATATGGGAGGAATGTGAAAATCTCTCACTACAGCATCCACCATTAATCAATGGTGCAATGGAAAGCTCTCATTAACTTTAACCCTCCGACCCTGACATTATTCTACTCATCACAGCAATCATTAGCAAAATGAAAAACAATCAACCAGCGTATCTACATTCTACTAATATTAATGCTTTCACTCTATTACACATGAATGTCAAATGTGACAAAAATCACTGAACTTTAAATGTATACATAACAGATTCTGATATATATAAATCACCAGTTTTTGTTATTCTCACTCAACAGCAACATCAAAGTTACAGTGCCAAGGGGGCCCATACCATTTGCAATCTGTAGCATTTCCAATGTATTTTCAGCAATATAGTAAATATTTATGGAGTTTTATAAAGACTCTATGCTTCCTTCTGTTTGTGATGCATCAACAAGACACAGTAGGGTATCATAGGCAGATATTTACTTCTGGGAATTCCCTTTTGGACTCTTTTTGGTTGAAAACGACTTCATGACATACAGTACCGCAAATCCCCAGAAATGTACCATGCTATTATTGCCAGCTGAGTTCTTCCAAGTAAAGATGACATCAGCCATCTGTCATGCTATACTAATCCTAGGAAAGAAAGCCAACTGAAGAGAAAATAAATACCTTTTATATCTATTAGCCAAATATTTATATTAAAAAAGGAAATTCTTAAATTCTTACTAGCAAAGCTAATTATTGTAAGCGAATTATCTTTTTGGAGTAAACAACTTAAAATGTACATAAAAATTCTTTGTCTTTTTACCTATCCAAAGTAAGCTATGTCACAAGCATATGTTTGAACTGTTGGACTTTTTGCTACATATTGGTAGATAAGAAAATAGGATTCCAAGTAGTGATTTTCCTCCGGACCTTCTAGATGAACTCTGCCAGGTACCGTGTAGCTGCATCAATGTTCTGTACTGCTCTGCTGAGGTAAATGGAAGTTTCCCAGAACCTAACAGTGCAGGAATTACACTCTCCATCCCAAGCAATGCTGCCAGTGAATAAGGAGAGTGTCTAAATTAACAGCAACGTCATAATAAAATGTTTAAAAAGCCCAAACTGTGTCAGGTATCTGCTTCCCCACAGTGCAGGAACATGTCAGCGAGGAAGTCTTTTGGATAAGCTGAAAAGCTATTTTGCACTGAGATTAATCCTCTGCATTTATGTCTTATTTCTTTGTGACTCAATAGCATATACTTGAATTTTAAACTAAGGTGAGGTTCAAAAGCTCACATCAGAATAAAATTAAGGCAAGAAAAATAAAGCAAAGAAAATAAAAAAAAATGAATAGCCAGCTAGGCCATTCCCTGATAAGAGTGTAGAATAATGCTGTCATAAAAAGTATCCAAAAGCACATATTTGATTATTTCATCGTATTGTCATTAATGCTTTTCACACTGTAAATGTTCTTTTTGCTCTTTTAGAGTTGTAGAAGAAGCAAGACACATTCACACCTAGCACTAAAAACACAAATAAATATCTCCCTTTTCTCTGCACCCTCACATTCTTTTTTTTTCTTATATGCCATTTAATATTGTGAGTGTTCCTTTTAAGTCACTAATGTGTATTGGGATGTGAAAATGAAAACAATAGAAGTTTCAGAATTAAAGGTGTGTTTCTTGGGCTGTAAACCTTTTGACTTCTTCATCGTTTAGAACAATGTGATGGAATGAAATTTTTGCTAGATAATATATAATACAGAACAAATAATTAATATAAAAAGATTTTCTTACAAGTTCTGCTTCCTGAGCTACTCATCTGGTTGGATTTTCTAAGGGTTCTAGTTGGTTTATGTAGAGACTCTGACTATTTTAAGCCAGTGAATTTCTTGTGTCTTTGCAGTTTAAGTAATTACTTGATAAAGATTAACAACATTACTATGTTTTGTTTCTTTTATTCTAAAATATTGAAACAGAAAAACATGAAAAAGAAGGGAGTTTCTTTTTTATGAATATTTCCTCAAGATCGTAAAGTCACAGGGGGAACCTCTAATTTTGGGAAACAACAGGTGATAAGAAAAAAATATTCAGAAGTTGAATATATAGATCACATATATCACTTGACAGCTAAAAAGGCAGAAAATTCTTTCATGTCTTGTGCAGAAATGAGGACAAGTTACAGTTCTGCATTTTAGTTATAGCAAATGAAATTACATAACTTTTGGACTTATTACTTCAACTAATCAATTTTTTGGAGGATGAACTTCAACCTGGATTATCACCATTCTATGTCCAACAACAACTTCATTGAAAAACAAGATATGATTTTTAAAATAACGTTTTTCTGGCTTCAGATTATTTAGAGAGCCAAGAAACCAAAATGTTTTTAGTTATCACCTGTCTCAATAAGAATATATCTGTCTGCTTTACAACCTGGTAAAAGTTGAAATAAAAAAAAAAAAAAAAAAGGTTTATTATCTTGCATTTTAAGACTTACCAGTAAGCCATTATTTGAACTCCGAAGGCCTTTAAGGCTCTCTCCTGAATGGTAATGTTTCTTTATTCAGTGGAGAAACTGGGGAAAAAAGATGACCTTTTATTAAAAATAAATCACAAGAAGTAAGACTAGTCATTCTTGGATTTCCAAATAAAATTTATGCCATATTTTAATTAATAAGTTTCAGATGAATAGAAATTTTATTTCCTTTACATTTTATTTTAAGTATCTCTATTTACTAATGAGAAACAGGTAATAAAAATGAGATTTCATCACTCCCTTTCTCCTAGGAGGTTAAATAAAAAACAGGGAACAGAAGCTTGGGATTTAGGCAGGGGTAAAAGAAAGAATTATTTTCTGAAATAAAATAATAAGAAAATAAAGAAGATACTTGACTGTTATTTTTCTCAATTAAATTCACAGATCTTTGCATTATTGTTTTAAACCTTGCCAAAAAAGAGGCAAGTTTTCGACTAGTTCGTTAGTTTTAGACTAGTTCTTCTCTATTTTTGGATGCTGTGATCTTTAGATTCTGGTTTCCATTTGAGCAGCTGAATTTTCATACATTTTAGTAAAATGCAGAAGTCAAATTTGTGAAGAGGGCAGCAGATAGTACTAGAAGCTTATTGGTAAAGGAAATTTATACCATCATGAATATGACTGTTTTTAAAATGAAAGAAAAATGCTATTTCCAGTTTCTCTTTTACAGTTCCCTGGAAAGTAACTAAAATTAAGAATTAAGGGGGCAAGAAGAATGTATAAATGAATTTATTTAGAAAGAGTGGAAAGAAAGAATTTTTGGGTAGATGCAGGAAGAAGGAAAAGAAGAGAATGATAAATCAACTGTTAAGTAGAAGGAAAGATATTTAATCACCCTAGTGTGATTTTGGTTATTTACTCATTAGGAGGCACTCATATACTAAAAAACTCACTAGGCAGATAAATAGCAACATGCAAATATATGTTGCTACATAAATTTAGGAGGAAAAAAGACATTACTGGAACCTGAATTTCTTTATTGAATAATTTACTTTGTCATCATAAATGTAATGCTATATTGCCTTTCAGTGTAACTACTGGTGAGATGTGTTGGTAAAGCCAAATCCCAAGAGGGATGGCTGAAGAATGATCAAAAGCTTGGGTTTTTTTTTTTTTTTTCTTTGCTTAGGTTGTTTTTATAATTTTATTTTGGTTCCTGGAATTTCTGATTAATTTTAAAAGTACTGGTATAGACTGGTATTTTGAACTTCCTTCCTGCTCATTTAATTTAATGGATGAATAAAATTTTACACAGAAATTACAATAGCAGGAAAAGTTTGTCAGACTATGTTCAGCAGACTTTGAAAACATCCATTCCTGTAATGTGTCTTTGATAAATTCTAACAGTTGTGAGCCTTCTGATGCAGAAGTCGTTTGACATTCTTATTCTGCATTGAGATTATCATATACCAGTAATAATCAATGACTACTGAATCTCTATTTGATGATGTCCAAGTGCAATCCTGTACACTTATGAAGTAAAGCACAAAAAATCCACTGGTGAACAGGCATTTAGGGGGAAAATAAGACTTCGTGTTTGATGAGCTTCAAGGACTCAATTTGCTGTGTTCTTAATCAATTCATAAAAAAAATTGGAAATTTTATTTGCTAATTTTTTAAGTGATAAGATTTTAAAGCTGATTGTAGCCTACTTGGGCCAGTTAAAAGAAAATTATAAAACCACTATCAGTTCCTAGACTCCAGAGAAAAAGTCTAAGAATGCAAGACTCTACTTACAACCGATCTGATTTCAGCAAAATGGGGTGGCAGTAATATGGTGATAGCAAATACATCATGATACAAAGATAAATTTAAAGGAAATCCTCAAAGGGTAAGGTTAAAAAAGTGGTAGTGCAAAATTTTCCCACATAAATTTTGTGAAAACACTTTTATAAAATTGTATATAAATATTATGGTACAAATTGGTCATAATTGAGGTCAGAGTGAAACATATTATGAACTGTTTTGAAATATTTTTTCTCAGATTGACAGAAATTAAAATGGCTGGCTCACAGAATTGAGATTTATGATTAAAAGCGTTTCCTCAACATAATCTGCATGCCAGTCCCTTTCCTACCAAATGTAATTGATTAACTTCATATAATCTCTTGTCTGCCAATGTGAATACATTATTTTATAGTCAAATACTGGTATGTTCCCATTAAAACAACAACAAAATTTATCTCTGAGTTTCAGAAAAGATGACAGTTTTTACTTCAGATAGAAATGACAGTCCACTACAATCCACCACTATCCAAGTGCAAAGCAGCCCATAAGAGACTGATTGTACACATGATGTCTGATAAATGGTAAAAGATTATAAAATTTTTTGTGTGAGTGGAGTGTTGCATCATGAATACTTTTCCCATAATGCCAGCTAGTGGGTTTTTTTGGGTTGTACTGATTTCCAGACATCTAATCTTTCATCATCTTTGAAACAAATCCAATACCTCAAATGTACAGGCTGTTTAAATAAAACCTGTTAGCAGGGTTAACCTAATTGAAGAGACAGAGAAGCTTTGATTTCATTTCCAGTTAAACAGAAAACTTTCTTTGATTGTTAAACAAAGTGTTGAACTAAATATGAGAGGGGCCATTTTTCAGAATCTTTTACCCAAACTTCTATTCATTGGTTTCCCTCAGCTAAAATCATATTAGATGCAATAATATTGCGCAGTGAGCCACAAAATATGTGTTTTAATTTTCCCAAAAGAAAGAAAACTTGATGAGGATTGCTTTTGATAAATGCAGCATATTAGCATATTGTAAAATAAAATATTCTTCTTTACATGGAATCATATAACAGCATATATTAAAAATTGTATTTCTTAGGAACAAAGGAAAAAAATCCCTGAACTTATCTGCATATTTTAACAAATGGAAAGAAGTGTTCTATTTTCTTTCAGCATCTGAGGGAGCTACCTTCATGAAGGTCATATTCCTGTGAGGACTGAAAAAAAAATCTTTTTACTTCGTGCATATATGAACAAAAGTATTTAAATATATATACATACCTATATAAGGCAACTTTAATATAGGGAATTGTGTGAGTTTGCAACTGAGAGTGGTAGGACAGTGCAATAACCATTGCAGATAACATATTAAAAGTGCTTTAATTCTAACCTTAACTTTTCATTCTTAACATTTTGAAGTCTTTAACTTAGTGGGGATGTTTTTAGATGTACTCTCCCTATGTCTTTCCTTGCTGCTTACTTTCTGTTAAGTACTTCCTTTTAATTTTGCTATTATATAAATTTAATGTTGCTAGATTTTTTGGGGACAGTTTGAGGGAAAAATCACTGTCTTTAGAGATATAAAGTAATCATGTAACATTGTTTGTCTAAGCATGGAAAACTGATAGTGACAGAAATTGAAATGCATTATGTTATTGCAAAGAGAAGTACCTTGGAGTGGTCTGATGAGAACTGATGTTGATTTGACAGAGTTCTCAGCTATTCAAAGCTGCTTTCCCCATCTGAACGGTGTGGGTTTTTTACAAGAGTATTCAGCTTTGTTCATATTTTCTTTGCAATGGAAATTTAATTGCTGCTATTTCAGTTGTGATAACTCTGGGTTAGCAGTGAACATTTTGGAAAGAACTTCACTGTGAGAGTAGGTTATAGAGATGCATGCTATGGGTTATCTGGAGTTATCAGCAGGCAACGTCTTTTGCTGTAAATGATGTGCCTTTCCTGTATGTCTGTGCCAGGATTTGGTGATTCAGTGGAACATATATTAGGAGAAGTGGATTTCTGCTGCAAGAACCAGGTGAACCCTTTCAGGGCTGACTTATCATAAGCAAGATTGCTCCAGAGAGAGAGCAAACAGTGTGTTTTTATTTGATTTCAAAATGACTCTATTCTCAAAGATTTCTATAGAGTAAAAATAAGCAGGCCAGGGACATTGCCATAGAGATTGTAATTAAGACCAGCCCTCCTGTTTGAGTATGGAACTCAGTAGGAATTTCTACAATAGAGGGAAAGTAGAACTTTAATCTAAGAATGAGCATTTGAGGAAAAGGGCTGTTCTGATGCTGTTTTATATTGCCCTGGCTTGATAGCGACATACAGTAACTGACAAGCTGTGGAGCCTCCTAATGCTTCTCCCTTTCATGGTGCTGAAACCATCAAACCCTGTCAACAATCTGAGCCTGTCTTCAGTTAAACCTGACAAAACTAGTAAGCACATTTTGAGGATTTATAGTCCACTCTCAGCTAGTTTGTTCTCTAGAGAGTGAAAGGAACAGCAATTAAAAATCATATTCCTTTAATTTGCTTATGTTGAAGAAGTTTTAAATAAAAGCTGCCAGAACTGAGAACTGATGTATGAAAATTTGAAAGGCATTTCCTTGGAACATTTGCTATATCCTCTTTCTGAAGCAAATAAATTCTACATATATGTTGTGAATGTTAAAAGATTATCAGCAGAAGAACATCAGTTCAAACAAAAAATGGCATTAATTATTTTCAGAAACAAAAAATCAGGGGTTTGTTCTATATACTATTCTTTTTAAAGCAGTGCCTTTCACCATTTTAAATTGTGTTGCAGTTTTAAGTACAAACTGCAATGGTATCTCAAATATGTTCTTTATTTATCTGTTCCATTTTCATTGGATCTGGCCAGATGCTTCAAGTAATTATATGTCTGACACAGACAAGTAACAGTGATAAATGAGTGATCCTTTCTCTCTTTGACTCTAAAGAATTGTCAAGATGTTAGTTGATAGATCGAAGCTGAATTCAAAGAAAAAAATTAGATATCCAGTCCTGTGTAATTTATAAATCAGAACATTTGGTATTAATCTGCCTTTTGCAAAATGAACCAACTTAGGGGAAAATGTCCACATTAAACAGAGGGATACTCTATGGAAGCCACATTATACAGTTACAGCCAACTAGGGTTCAAATTTGAATGTTAAAATGCTCTTTATCCAACTAAAAAGGGGGTTTTTAACAAATTCTGGAACATTTTCCTGCAATAATCTCCACATGTACTTTTTATAAATGTAAACACTAGCTGTTGCTATGCCCTGATTTTATTTTAACCTGAACTGTATTTACTATACCTAAGGATAATTCACATGTAGCAAAGAGCCCTAATATTTGTATTTTAGAATAAATATTATGAATATGTCTCTCAGGGGAAGAAAATGTTTAGATAACCTGCCTTTCACACGGAAAAGCCGGCTGCTGAACCTTCCAGCCAGCAGTTCTTCCCTGTCTTTCTAACTGAGAGACAGTACTACGTATGAAAATTCAGTGCCTCCTGGTCATACTTAAGAAACCCTATTTCTTTGTGAAAGAGGGAGAACGTATGGGAGCTGTAAATAAATAATGATTGCCAAAGATCAGAGGAATTTTTACACAAGACCAAAGCAATTTAAGCTTATTCTTTGATACAAACCATTAATAATTCAACACAGTGGTAATTTTGGTATTGTAGAATTCCTAACAATTGAACTGATCTCCAGGTTGTTAGCAGATCAGTAAAAATTATGTTATTAGTAGCTGACTTCTGCTGAACTCATATGATTCAATGTTTAATTTAAGCATTAGGTATGACTTTCTAAAAGGCCCTGGAAATCTCTTTGAAAACAGCACAATACTCATTTGACAACAACACACAGTTCTTTAACAAGTATTTCATGCCCGCTTGTCAAAAGCAATCACTGAACTACTATTTATCCAGTAATTCAGGAGTTTGATTTAAAAGATTATACCTTAATGAAATAGCATGCTAGACATCAGAGAGAAAAATCAGCAAATCTTCTGCTTCTTATCCTTTCCAATAGGAATATCTAGAATAGTTATATACTTACTGAGGAAGACTTAACCCCATTATAAACATATAAAATTCAGTCCTATGCCAGTGGGGACTCACCCTTAGAATCCTACTCCAAACAAATAAAGGGTATGAAATATGGACACTGATTTCTTCTTTACAGAAGATTATTTTACTTGTACATCCTGCCAAGTCTCAGACAGTATCAACTGGACCTCTAAGACATTCCTTCTGCTGCTGTCATGCCCACACCTCACACATTTGTAGGGCAGAATCCCAGGCCCCAGACCCTAGTTTTGCCCACTCAAGAGAGTAGAGCTGACCCCTTGCCCATCAAGTAGAAGGGAGCACATGGAGTTTTACAAAACCAGGAATGTGTGCTTCCTAATGAAATGCAGAGACCAGGGAATATCCTTCATCTTACCTCCTCTCTGCCTCTTGCACTGCTTTAAACCCTTTCCTCTGTGTGAGGCTTGCCTTACCCATCTGATAAAGTAAATCTCAACATCCTTCTTAGGCAGGCATCTTGCCACAGGTGTGACCCTTTCTTCAGACCAGAGAAGAGGTGCCTCACACATCCTAAGCCAGGAACACTGACAGGATCAGGCATATGAGATGGGTAAAAAATTTGAAGTGACCAAGATTTCACATAGGAACAAGCTAGCAATACTCAGTTCAGATCACTATTAAGTAAAAGAATGTTCCAGGAATCTTTTCTAATCTATAGTCAGTTACTGTCAGCAATCCAGTCTTGTTTATTGTAGATAATGTTCTTTTACTGGGCTTTTTCCTCAGTAGATGTAAAAAATAAAACTCCATTAAAGCCAGTGACTACTTGATTTTTCTTAACTGAATACCTGTCCCCACAGAAGAGAGCATTTCCCTTCCAAAGTATTCACCCTTTCTTTCTTTTTATTAACTTGCTGCTAAAAATAATCTGTGATTTTTAAATAACTATTCTTAGCAATTAACCATTTAACAACATTTTTTAATAGTATTTTTAATAAGTGTGTAGGCAAATGAACTTTTAATAACAAGTAAAAGATTCATAAGGAAAGGAAAAGAAGGCAAGGCAAGGCAAGGCAAGGCAAGGCAAGGCAAGGCAAGGCAAGGAAAAGAAAGGAAAGGAAAGGAAAGGAAAGGAAAGGAAAGGAAAGGAAAGGAAAGGAAAGGAAAGGAAAGGAAAGGAAAGGAAAGGAAAGGAAAGGAAAGGGAAAAAGAAAAGAGAAAAGAAAAAAAGAAAAGAAAAGAGAAAAGAGAAAAGAGAAAAGAGAAAAGAAAAAAGAGAAAAGAAAAGAAAAGAAAAGAAAAGAAAAGAAAAGAAAAGAAAAGAAAAGAAAAGAAAAGAAAAGAAAAGAAAAGAAAAGAAAAGAAAAGAAAAGAAAAGAAAAGGAGAGAAAAGGAGAGAAAAGGAGAGAATAAAGAGAGAAATCCAGCCTAAAGTGAGCTGGCAAAACAGTGAACTTCCAGATGTGCATTAGTTTATCTTCAGACAGGGTCAGTTAACATATTTCTGTTCTGGCGTGTGCATTCATCTTCTGAACAGGATGGAAATTCAACATAATGAGCACCTGATCATCCATTACTAATAAGCCAGATATGTTCTGTTATTTAATTTGCTCTTTCATAATTTCATACAGTGCATATTGCTTAACACTATACCAGTCAATGTAATGGAGAAAGCTCGTCTTCATCCTTTTCACTTTCCTTACTAGTAAATGGATTTAGAAAAAGGAATGTAGTCTATTATTCAGAGATGGTTTTTA
Source organism: Lanius collurio (assembly GCA_020086605.1). Lineage (NCBI taxonomy): Eukaryota > Metazoa > Chordata > Aves > Passeriformes > Laniidae > Lanius > Lanius collurio. The sequence continues at coordinate 654,648 of JACBWW010000012.1, forward strand.
AGATGGTTCACAACAGGTTAATGAATGATGTCTAATACTCATATTAGACCAATCATATTAATAACAGAGAAGAGCACATGAGGGTCATAGTGCTAATTGCATAGGAGGTCCAGCCAGAAGGCATTTTTATCTTAGAATTCAAGACGCACCAAGTTTGACTAATCACCCACAGTGTGTTTGCAATTAAAATAACACTGTATTAACCCTGCCAATGTGAGGTATCAATATTTTATGTGTGGCTTGACAGTTCTAAGCTGAACATTTGTAGTGCTTGATATTGCACTCACATAGAAAGCACACACACAGTTCTTGCTCTGCTCTAGGCTACAGCCAAGGATGCTACACGGGAAAATTCAGAGGTATTTTTTCCTGAAATTTCATTTTCTTCTATTATTTTTAAGAATGTCTCTAGTATCATCAAAAAGGGATATTTTTTACTTAAGTTTCTTTACCGACCACAACAAAAAATCTGGGGTGTTTTAGAAGATATTAAACACAATCCTACAGAAATCAATGGAAAAACCCCTCTGATTCATTTAGCTCCATCCTGAATTGAAAGAAGTGAAGAAGAATGTTTCATTTTAGTATGACCCCAGCTGATTGTTGCACAAAGGCATGGAGCTAACAATAGTTCCATGTATGAGGCAGATCATCTGGTTTGTTTTGGCTTAGGGATCAGAGCATGTGGTTTCTGATAATGATGTGAGCTTCTCGTTTACTCATGTGAAACCAATCAATCAACTTCACTTGCAGGTTGAACTCCATTTTCCAAATCTGATTGTCTAAGAAGAAGACATTGGTTCTTCCTCCTTAGCCCACACATCCAAGTTCTCCTTAACACTCTGTTCAATTTTCCTGTAGATCAGGTTTTCACTGGGCACTGTTGTCTGAAACCCACTCAAGCTGAATCACTTACAACTTAAAAAGAATAAAGAAATCCTGTTCCTCTACCCCAAATTCTGTTGAGTGTTGTGGATACTCCAAATTCCCAGATCACATGCCCAGAATCATTGCATAACTTTTTAGGTTTTCTTTAAAAGAATCATTTTTCCGAAAGCCAGGTGGTTTTTGAGGTTTATAAAATTGCACTGAACTTGTTACAAAACAAAGCAAAAACTTTGAAACACTTGAAAATATCTGTTCACAATGAACAAGCACTAGCTTCTTTGTTGTACCTCAGGTGTTCTATGATATGCTTTTGTGCCGATGGATTTTTTTTTTTTTATATTATTCGTGTTGGTACTCTGAACACTTTCAAATGTTTGTCAATTGATGGTCTCTACATAATAGGTACAATCCATATCTGGGTCAGACCTTCCAGTTCAGGTACAATAACTTGGCTCCCTGGAGGTAAGATTTTTTTCATGTAATAGATTTGTAAAGAAATGAAATGATGCCAAGTAGACTTAAATGCTTTTCCTCAACTTTTGCAAACAGTTGTACTTCTGCTTGGATCTTCTGCAGACATATTTATATAAAGTTATTTCAGGTTTTAAAGATCATCTTGAGAGAGGCCTATGAGACACAAATTTAGTAAAAGATTTTCTTCTTAGGCCCTTATATTCTTGTATTTCTTCAGAAATGCCTTCCTGAAGATTCCTGTACTTATAATTATGATCAGGATTTTTAAACTACAGACAGCACATAATGTAAACTTTGTCATGAAACAAATAAAGATAACAAAGAAAATTCTTAAAAATCAGTAGTTACTAGGTCCTGCTGAACAATAAAGGTTCAAATTAAAATCTTTCATAAACTAGGTATTTAATTTTGCACATATAGTGGCTTAAAAACCACTTCAGTTTTTAGTGCCCCATATTCAAACCCTTACAAAATGAAACTGGACTATGAATCTTCGTTTTCAAAGGTCTATGGGTATGTGGTTTTGTTTTTTATTTCAGACATCTAGAGCTAACTGGAGGGTCTCATTCCTTTGACTTCAGGGAAACTTTCTGCAAAGCTATCAATTAAATCTTCATGCCTCCCCAGTAGATTTCAGACACAGTGAAAAGTCAAGCACTGTTCAATAAGTGGAAAAAATAGGCTGGTCAGGTTGGATACCAAGACCCCAAAGTAGCCTGAGTGAAGTCCTGTAAGGGCAATGAACATCCCTGATCATGTCATCCATTTTTAGAAATCCAAATTGGATCATGACTCAGCAGTGGGATCCAATTCTCTGTCATGTTGGTCTTTGGGTGCTTTAGCAAACTGAAAACTTGACATTATTGCACTGCCAGAAAGACGTTAAAATATTTTCACGTAGGATGTCATAAATCACACATATATGTACATGTTTGTGTGTAACTACCTTACATACTCAAACAGGACTGGCAGGTTCAGAAACTCCTGTCCATCTGAGGATAAGCACTTTGCAAATCCATTTTCCGACTGAGGAGGAACAGTAAGCTAGGAGTAGTTTTGACTTTGAACCTTCCCTTGTCCATCAGTGCTAAACAGCTAAAGTATGAACATCGGAGATTTCTCTGCACCCTGAAAGAAGTGTGCATCCTTAAATTTCTCCCCAGAAAATCTGTGAAACTGTGACCATACTGTGCTAGAAAGCCACAACTGCAACAAAGGATATATTAATCTACTAAGGAATATGAGAATTTCAAGAAAAAGGTGAGAATCAAAGACCAAATGAAATTCATATAAATAAAGTTGGTGTTACATTGTGGGGGTGGTTCTTTCTATTTTTTGCAGGACAGGGATATTATTTTATAAGATTTGGCCTGGTTTTGTTCACTTATTTTAAATAAGACTTCTGTTGAACAGCGGTAGCAAATGTAAATCCAAAGTTTCCTACTGCAGTTCAAAGAGACATTGGAGAATCTTTAGAACATACAGTAAAATTTTTACATCTGTTTCTAAGCAGAGATTTTTTCACTCCCAATCAGACTAGTTTCCTAACATATTTACAATATAGATTGCCCATTTTTTGCTTCAACGTCTTTTTTTTTTTCCTAATGAACACTTATTAAAGTTTTCTATTCCTGACAGGAAAGAGACTGCATCACCAAATGAAGAGTTTAAACCTCCAAAATTGAGTGTGAAGATTCAAGGGCTGCTATACTGTAGTGCTCTGCAAGGTCTAAAGTCAGTAAGTGAGGTAAGGGAACTTTGTTCTCTTTCTGTGTGCATGTGAACGTGTACCTGCATTTGGCAGAACCCTCAGCCTGTTGCTGGTGGTGAGAGTTTCTTTACAAAGAAACCCAGAGAAAGGCATAGCAGACAGCAAACTGGCAGATACTGGGTAGAAAGAAGAATAGGATAGGTAGGAGGTATTGGGTATCTGCATATGCAATCACCATGGTAGTGTACTCAATACCTTTCAGAAAAGTAAGACTTCTGGATATCTCTCATTGTCTTAAGTGCATTGAAATGTATGTATGTATATATATATATATATGTATATATATATATCTAAGAGATAATATTTTTTTTTAAATATTCTACTCAGGACATGGAATTATTTCAAATCTCTTGTTGTTTTTGTCTGATTTTCTTGTTTTCACTTTGTTTTGCTTTAATTTTTTTAATATTAGAAAAAGAGTCCAGTAGGCAGTGAGTTAGTAAGGAAAGGTTTTGGTAACATTTCATCTATCAACAAATACTTATCTATTCAGCCTCTTTAACCACCGTTGTGCACCCAAAGAGAGCATACACCAGCCTTGAGCTAAAGCATTCCCCTTGTGGCTGTTGATGTGTTGATCGCTCTCCAAAGTGCCTGATGAATTAGGCATAAGAGCTGCATGATAAGGAGGGTTCATTAGCATGAGCTCGCTCTCTCACCACCCAGCACATGCATCCCTAGACTGCAGCATGGCTAAGGGCAGAGGGAGGGAGGTCAGCCAAAACCTTGCCTAGAGGTTGGTGGAGGCACAGAGCAGAGCTGGGCTGCCACTGTGCCCTTTGCAGGGTGGTAGACCATGGAACGCTGCAGACTGTTCAAGCCCTTTGTTGTTAGCTCTGTATGGAACAGAGCAGAATAAATATAGAGAGTCTCACAGAAGTTGTTTATCATTAAAAGTTCACTTGTTTTCCTTCAAAGTATTTTTTAAATGTTGTTTGAACTTCTGTGGTCTGGAAACAAATCCATATGTGAGTGTGAGTGTTTTGTGGTTTCTTCTGGCCAAGAAATACCACAGTACAAGAGCAGGCTCTGGGCTTGATTTCCCCCTGCAAATATTGGTGTGTGCACAGTGGATGCTACTGGAACTCACCTTGTGTAATCTGCAGCAGTGTCCATTCTGGAAGTGAATCATAAAAACTGCATTCCCAGAGATCCTTATTATATTCATTTTTCAAGGAGCATCAGACTGAGTTGATACTGCTCTATTGCTGTAATCCAATGTCTACCTTCCTGGAAAGAAAACAGATATCACTGGGGATCTTGTACATTAGGATAAACCAGAAGCAAGCCTTTTTTTTGCTTTCTTCCCACTTCTTTCTGAAAATATAAGTTGCTTATAAGTTCTACTTTATAATTTTGTTAGCAGTGAATACACTCTATTTATACATGGTAATGGTTTTTACATTAAAATTTAATTCCTAGTCATTATTAATAAAAATTTCCCAGGCTGTCTAGTAAGTTATAAGAAAGTAATCTGTATCTGATCTTCATCTAAGCTATATGAAATAGAGTTTGAGATTTTAAATTAGGCAGGACAGAGGCACTAGAAAGAGTAGTCACTTTGAACATAGATACTTTCTTCAGGGAAGGAAGACTTGTGGCCATTTATTTTTTAAGGAAACTTCATAAAATTTGGTTATCTTTTTAGAATCATAGAATTATAGATTCATAGAATGTTAAGGCATCTTAAAGATCATCTACTCCCGATGCCCCCTGCCATGGGCAGGGATACCTCCCACTAGATCAAGTTGCTCAAGGCCTTATCCAGCCTGGCTTTGAGCATTGCCAGGGTTGGAGCATCCACAGCCTCTAGGGGCAACCTGTTCCAATGCCTCAGGAGCCTCACAATAAAGAATTTCTTCCTAATATCTAAATTATTCCTATAAATTCCTATTAAATATTCCTAAATTTTCCTTCTTTCAGTTGGTACCCATTACTCCTTGTTGTATCACTACACTTCCTGGCAAAAAGTCCTTCTCTGGTTTCCTCTTCAGATACTGGGAGGTTGCTATGAAGGCTCCATGCACCCTTCTATTCTCCAGGCTGAACAATCCCAATTTTCTCAGTCTGTCACTGAACTGTCTGAATTGTGGTTCATTGTTTGAAATACTGTATTCTATGCTAATGACCTTAGGCTGAAGTTTTGTGAGAAAAGAGGTTGTTCTCTAGCTCTAGTGTGCTTGCAGTTCAGAATGAGGCGTTCAGGGGAGAAAAAATGTTGTTAGGAGTTAAATAAAATTTTATTTTTTTTATATTTCTTTGGTTTGTTTGTTTTGGGTTTTTTTCCCCTTTGAAATACACCTTAAAAATTATTATGGAAAGAAACTGAAATTCAGGACAGTTTGAACTGAAAATTAATATGCTTGTTTTGAAAATAATGACGAGATACTTTTCAACAGTAAGATAATAATCTGAGTATTGTCATGCCTTGCAGAATAGGGTAAAAATCAAAAGGAAAAATTTTAACAATTGTGGGGTGAGTTTTTTTTTGTTTTCTCCATTGGCTTGAGTTTAATCCCCAAAAGGATCAAGTTTCAAAAATATGGCACACAAAAATATAAGTAGACACTTTGAAGAATTTATCAGTGTACCCGAGAATTGAGAATAGACACAGAAGCAGCATGGAACTTCTCAATAGGCATCAATGAGTAATTTAGATCATTCTGTCTGCTCTCTCCTTTATCTAAGTGATTTGGAAAATACATTTTCTTTGAATTTTAGCAAATGCCATATGTCTGTGTAGAGAACATGGATATCTAAGGATTAAATTCCAAGCATATCTGCATTGTCTTAAAATAGCTAGCTTTGAGTATATCTAATAGATACTATCTTTGCTTAGTATCTAACTAATATATCTAACATATACTTAATAAGGCTGAGGAGGCATAGGAATTTTGATCCCTCAGTGTAAGCTCTCATTACAATTTGCATCTTCTGCTTTACTCTCTTCAACTTAATAAGTAATTTAATGTTACAGTACTCCTGCCTTCCTCCACATACTCCCTCTTTTCTTTACCTCAGACAAAGTGAAAAATAATCCCACAAAAGAAAGTAAAAACTTTGTACTTTTCCTCATTCCAGTTCAAGAAAGATACAATAAAATATATGGCCATGAGGTAGTGGGAAGTCAGGAATAGCCTTTTTGGCAGAAGAACAATCTTGAATTGTCTTACATAGGTTACAAAACTGCACTTAGCTATCAGTGGTTGAATTCTGCCTACCTCTTTTTAGTGGCTTTGGAAATCTTCCTGAGATTTTAGTATAATATACTGTCTCAGGTGTTGACTTTGCCTGGAGTTAGACATCCAACTGTCTGTTGTGCCCTTGAAAATAGTTCCTTTTTATTTTAGCATAAACCTAAAACAAACTCAGTAAAAAACTCCAAGATCCAGGGGTGCTTTTTGTCAAGATGACACAGTTTATATGTACTTTATGAGACTCATGTTTCCAACAGCAATTAGGATGTTCTGAGTTATATCAATGTGTGTTTGCATTTGAATATTTTCATTCACAGATTTATTTTAGGATTGTACACTGCATTGCAAAACAGAATTGGCCTCACTCCACCTAATTAAAATTCATTTGATGAATATACAAACTTAGCAACCAATGTTTTTTAAAGTTGTCTTTTGGATTTTGATCCCATGAGGAATACTCATGTAATCTAATGTAGTTGTTCTGATTTCCAATCCTTGTTGGAAATCTAAGGTAGGCTAAAGTTAGGTGTTTATACTAAACAGAAGGACAGAAGCATTTCCAGAATTTTATTCACAGAAATTAGATGAATGAAAACATTTT
>JACBWW010000012.1:661772-864700 GCA_020086605.1 Lanius collurio
AACAGAATTGGCCTCACTCCACCTAATTAAAATTCATTTGATGAATATACAAACTTAGCAACCAATGTTTTTTAAAGTTGTCTTTTGGATTTTGATCCCATGAGGAATACTCATGTAATCTAATGTAGTTGTTCTGATTTCCAATCCTTGTTGGAAATCTAAGGTAGGCTAAAGTTAGGTGTTTATACTAAACAGAAGGACAGAAGCATTTCCAGAATTTTATTCACAGAAATTAGATGAATGAAAACATTTTACATAAAAATTTCCTCACTGTTTAGCATAACTATTCACTTTGAATGCTGGCATTTCTAGGTAAATTTGGAAGAAAATATAGAGAAATCTTATTATGTTCTGCGGGGTAGCAGTGTAAGTCTACCTGCCTGTGCTTTTATCTAGGGAAGATATTGTATTTAGCAGGTTTTCACACATATATTGCTGTGCCTCTGGAATTCAGTCCCCTGGGTAAAATTATGATGGAGCTGAAATGCCTTGCTCATGTAGTGCTCTGGCACTGCCTATAGCCAAAGGCAGGAGTAGTTTTAGGATTCTGACTAAACCACTGCTAAGGAAGATCCTGTGGCTGTTGGCAACACTGGAACTGAAAGAACTGTCCTTCCCAGAAGATTTTTTTTTTTTTCTCCTGTCCTTGGGCAGCAGCAGTGGATATTATGAGCACATGGGAGAGTTGTGTGAGTTATAAATTATATTCTGGTCTCTCCCCCAGCCATATCCAAAGCATGAGAGTTCTGTGGAAGGAGCAGAATGGACTCTATGTTGAGTTCTGAAGGCAAAGCAGCATTACTTTTAAGATCCTTTTTAATTCAAGGAGTCTGTAAGCCATTGTGCCAACCTGAGATATTTAAAAAATTTAAGGTACTTTCCTTCCAAGAAATGATGTTAGGAGCTACTTGAATGGTTATCAATGATAAATGCTAAAATCATGTAAATCTGTATTCGTAATTTTACTGATAAAATGCATAGTCATTTAATTGCCCAGGTGAGATTTTTGCACTCCTCTCCAACAGACATACTTGTAGCATGGTAAAGGTGAGTCTATATGGCAGAACAACATCTTAAGCTCACTTTTAAGATTAAAATGTCATATTGTTCCTAGTAAGAGGAAGTAAATGTTTTTTTTGTAACGGTAAAAGTTTTTAGGGTCCAATAGACCAAATATTTGTCATAAAGCTGAGATGAAGGAAGGAGGATTTCTTCTTTCTCTTTATTTCCACAGATACAAGACTGTGAACCAGATGTTTGGAAAGTATATTTTTTAGATAGCTCTCTCTTAATCTCTTCTGTTGGAATAGTCCTACAAAGTATTCAAATATTCCTGGATTCAGGGCCTTTAATTCAGATTTATACTTCTAGAGGACTTCTCAGACTGCCAATGTAGAGTTACTCTGTTTCTTTCTTTGAGCCAAAAAAAATTACCTAGTTTTTTTTTTAAATGATACTGTTTTTAGGTCCAGTCACCAAATCGAAAGTGCAGCTATTTATGTAGCCCCAGTCATCCTGGAAAAAGTTCTGTCACACCATAATGAAATTAAAGCAATAGAATTCATATGCTGTCTCATTATAAGTATATAAAATATAGGATTCCTAAACTCTTCCAGAAATAAGTAGAAGTGTCACCACAAATTCCTTTTTATGTGTGAAGATTTTATATTAGTCTGTAGCTAAAAAATCAGAAAGAGAATAGGAAACTGTGATCACAGAAGAGAACTCAAATAGCATATTAAATCTTGGAAAGAATGTTTCTTTTTTATTGTGTCTAATACTAGTCTGAGAGAAAGTGTGGGATACCTTTATTAAACTAAAATAAAGCAGCATTCATCCATAATTCAGAGCTTAATGCCATGATTTCAAAGTGGCACAAAGACTATCTTGAGTATTATTTTAAGCTGTCTTCTAAAGCATGGTGTTAAATATCAAGGTTGCTGTCTAACTCCATAGTCTTAACAAGAGCTGCTGCCTCTACAGCGTCTGATAACTCCCTGTACTCTCAAAACACCCTCAGCAGGCACTTCTTCCCAAAACAACTCATAACATACTCTTATTACAGCATTTTTTCCAAGTATTTTGGTTTTCTGCCCTTATTAAAACATAAAGTAGGGTAATGTTCTACTTCAATTGTTCAGTACAAAAACCCTTTTGTATGTCTCACTACCATGATGATACAGTAGCCTTGTGAACAGCTGTTGTTGAAGAAATATAGTTGGGAATTTTCTTAAGAAATGTTTTTCTCAGAATACACTTGTTCCTTGGAATTGAAACATTTTTTTTCCAAGATGGTATGTCCCTGTTTTAATAAGGCAAGGATTTCTGATCAGTGAGAAATAGATGCACTGACCCACTATTCATCTGGCCCATTTAGGGTATTTAGATCCATGAGCTAAGCCTGGGGACAGATCAACATTTGACGTGCCTTTATTTCATGAAGTATTGCAGATCCATTTCAACTTGAATTTACAACTCAGAGTTTATCTGCATGTACAGTGGACACAGCACTGCCAGCCTAGAAAGCAGCATGGACTAATCTCAAAGCAGTATGGTTGTGTCAGCCAGCTGCTGGGCCACCATGGTTTATCTGTTCTGGGGACTGCACTGACACCAGCAGGGCTGCTCTTTCCTGCCTACACTGCTTTGGGGTATTGCCCCTGTACTGTGCACCACATCAGCCAGGGCAGATAAAGCTGACGATCTCTCAGCGTCTTCAGACAAAGTCCTGCAGACTATGCCTTCCTGTTAATTTTATTTTCCTACTACTCACTCTTTTTCTTCTTTTCCTTTTCCTTTTCCTTTTCCTTTTCCTTTTCCTTTTCCTTTTCCTTTTCTTTCCTTTTCTTTCCTTTTCCTTCCTTCCTTCCTTCCTTCCTTCCTTCCTTCCTTCCTTCCTTCCTTCCTTCTCTTCCTTCTCTTCCTTCTCTTCCTTCTCTTCCTTCTCTTTCTTTCCTTCTTTTGAATTCTTACTTGGGGTTTTTTTGGTTTGTTTTGGTTGTGGTGTTGTTGTTAACCTGGTTTAGAGCAAGAAAACTTAAGGAATCTTGTAAAACTTCCCTTGGATGAGAAAAGTCTTCCAGGCACTTCTGAATATTGCAGGATCTGGAAGAGGACAGAAAAGGTAGGAAATTGCTGAGGAGTCTGTGGTGTATATTTATAGCATGTGTCTGTTAATCATAGCTACTAGTTTGACTCAAAGCATGGTTTAACCATGAGAATTTCTGAGTGAAATCCTTAAAGCAGCGTATCCTTGTCTATGTTGCCAGCACATGGTCTCTGTAAATACTACTGATATTTCATTTTCAGTACACAGTCATTAGTAAGGACAGAAAAAAACCAAGTGATGACAGGTAATAATTGGTATATCCATCTGTGGTCCACAGAAATGAAAACCAGCAAGGTGCTAAGACAAAAAAATTTAAGATCTAAGCTGGAGGTTTATGCTTTGCTTTTAAGGTTATTCCTCCTTTTTCTGGAGTACTGTCCAGCAATATCTTGCTTTGAAGATATACATGATGCTTAAATGCAGTTCTGAAGTAAAAAGGTATAAGACATAATGGCAGGACTGATACAAAAAACGTGCTTCCAGCATCCCAAGAATTAAAGAAATTTTACAAAGTCCAGTTCTTTCCAACTTTTCTGGCAGAGGGACAGTCTTGGTTTTCAACCTTTGAAGTTTTAAAGAGGAATCGAAATAGATTTTTTTTCATTTTGATCAACTTTGACTTGAGTGTTGGTTAAAAAAAATGGATTAGATTTTCTGTTAGACAAAGCATATATAAGTTAAGGGACTCTCTTAAGGACGTTCAATATAGTCGTGACACAGCAAGGAATTGGAATGACTTGATTTTCAGAACTAATCTATAAGCAATAAATAAGGACTTGATATCTAAGTTTTAAGCCAAGCCTTCATCTTCTTGTCAGAAGTGACACTATATATTAAATTTTCCCTAATTTGACTGCTTGTTGTTCTCTTTAAGGAGGGCCCCAGAAGTATTATTTCCAATTCACATCTGGTTTAAAAACTAAGAAGAATTGACAGGATTACTTTTTTTTCTACTTGTCACATCCTCCTACCTGGTAGTAGAATAATATTCTTCTTACAGGGGTGCTAGCTTTTAGCTCAGTGGTGTGCTATCACCAGCTCCTGTCTACTTCTCCTTACCTTGCTATAAAGCTAAGGCCCAAGAACATCTACAACTTGCTGGTTAATTGTTTTTCTCTTTTGTAAAGCCAAGCCTTCTTAGGCCCAGTGAAACTCTTTCAAATAGACACTCACCACCTTCAGTTTCCCCCCTCCTTCTCAAAATCATGCTTTTTTCTGAATCTTCAAGTGTGTCTTTCAAAGATTCAAGCTCTTTAAAACCAAACAGGTCAGGGGAAGGGGGAAGGGGGATGGGTACCCGCCACTAGCAAAAGAAAACTTGTTTTCTCTGGCTTTTAGTTACAAGTTGAGACCTTAGTTTTGTTTTTCTCTCACTGGATGCTTTGGCATGAAGCATCCAAAATCTAGATTGCTGGACTTATTCATGACATTTCAAAGAGAGCATCATTTAGGCCATACATTAGCAAGCAGGCAAATAATTAATAATAACACACGTGGAAGCAAATGAATGTTTTGCTTGTTGAAAGAGAATGAGAAAGTCAGACAAAGGCCTGGGCTCTATGTCCTTGCCCTCCACAGCAGCAGAAGAAATAATGTTATGAATAGCATTTAACTTGAATTTGTAGCAAACTGCTGCTTTTATCATAAACAATTGCCAGATGGTATACATTATCTTTCTTTTTTCTCTTTTCACAAAAGCAGCATTAATTGCAGAGCAGCCCAGGGCTCCACTCAGCTCATCAGTGTGATAACACTTCATGACCCTGATTAGCCGTCAGTCTACTCAATTAAAAAGATCATTTAGACATTCACCCAATCATTTGCCTATCGAGCCACCTGGGCCTCAACCAGGGGCTCCATTTTTAACATTCTCCTGCCCTCTCTCATCTCGCCTAGCTTTTTTACATATCTCCAAAAGACGTAATTGAATTAAATAAAGCGTCTCAGGGGCAGCTGCAACATCTGCTGTTTGTGGTATGTCAAGCCTTCAGCATTAAAAACAGTTACATATGCTCCAAATTAGCAGGTCGCAGAGATGAAACAGTCGATGATAGTGTTTTTGTGCCAGCGTGAGAAGCAGCTCACAGCTGTGTGCAATTTACAATTAAAGGCTTTATCAGAGCTCAATTGTACTAGTGAATCAAGTGGTGAGAGGTCAGTTAGTGAATTAGACCAATTAGAGCTTGTACAGTTAAATTATCTGTCTTATTACCTACTGATAAACAGCCTTGTCATATCTTTACTCAGATGATGAAGCTGGAAGTGTTTTATGAGGTGATACTGTACTTTTTTGTGTGTGTGTAATGGAACTCAGTAGCTCAGCAAAGTTGATCTGATGCAACAAGCATGCAGTCTTAAACTGGAGAGGGAAAAATCCCCCAAACACCTGCAGTTACAGCCTTTAAGTAAAATTAAGTTAGAACAAGAGTTGAGATTACAAATGTTGGCTGTGTTTTAATATGTATTTTTCTGCTTGGCAAAATCTAACTTCATGAAGTTAACAGTGGGAAATGTTATGCTTTTGATTTCTAGGGTTTGTTTTTTTTAATTACTGTCTTTCTCTCTCTCACTCCCACTGTGAAGGAGGGATGGGAGGCAAAGGAGAGAATCTAATAAAGACAGGCTCTGACTTCTATACTGTAAAATAATGCAGCAATAATGGACAAAGACAGAAACTGCTGCTTCTTAATCTCAGGATTTAAATGGTTCTGGAAAGTATCACCTGTAAGCCTGGACAGAGCTGACTGAAGATGGGTGAACTGAACAAAGGTGAGCTGCGAAAACCTTTTCAGAAGCATTATGCATACACGTGTGTCAGTTTATAACTGACTGTTATTGCCATGTCACCTTACTATGTGAGGGAGATGTGAGCTGCTTCAGCTACAGCAATGACAAATTTATAGCCACCTGGCCCTAAGAATAAAGAATTTGCTCTCTGGGGCCTCATATTTTTAGGGGGTGGGAGAGGAAGGGGAGGGGGGAGTGCAGTGGAGGGATGGGGAGTGGTGGGGATTAAGATTAAAGTGGTATGGCATTTTGACAATGTTACATGTGAAATTATGCCTTTCTAAGGCAATGGTAACTAAGGACCAGAAGCATCCCAAACCTTTCCTTGAAAGGGACTATCTGTGCTTTGTTCTTGAAAATAAAGTAATGAAGTAAAGCTCATACCTTTCTTTTAATCAAACCCCGGTAACATGTTGGTGCCGTTCTTTTTAGAGAAAATCCTAGAGATTAGATCCCATGCTCAAATCTCTTCTCTGCAGAAGATAATCAGTGATGTGTTAGGCCATAGGAATGGACTAAAAATATGACTAATTCTGTAACACAGCAGTCAAGGAATTTGGCTTAAAGAAACATTGAGACCACCCCCAAAGTCATATTCCAGTCTTTCACATAATCTTATTATTGGATAAAAGGCACAAAAGTTACGTCCTGTAAAACAGGGTTTGGGATCGTTGTTCCTTTCATCCTTCACTGTGCACAGCTTTGGGAGGAAGGAAGGAAGGGTGGTGAGCAGCTACAAGGTGAACACACTGGCTCATAGGCCATCAAAGAGTGGAAAAAATGGCAAACTCAGGGTTAAATCTCTGTGAGCAGAGGATGTTTTAGCTCAGGGTCTGTAACCAGACTCTGTTCTAAGTAACTCTTCTAAGTTGTGTGGAACTGCACTGTTTAAGAATGTTCAGATCCAAGTGTAAACTGAAATTAAATGCTAGCTCTTTATCCAGGGGAGATTTGAAGGGGGTGGGGGATGTACTTCTATTCCACCCTAATATTTCCTTGGTGAAAGCATGCATCTTTGGAATGGCCTTTTGATCCTGTTCCATGCATGGCTTCTATGCATTCAGGCATACAGATTTTGCAAAATTAGGAGGGTAAGTTTCAAACAGATGTCTTGAGATGTCTTATTACATATTGTGATTGAAATAAATTAAGAAGGTTGTGATGCTGGCAATGAGGGGTCTTCAACTGCTTTCTGCCAGTGAATGATGTTGAATAATTTTCTGCAGGTTTTGGACTTGTATTTAAAGAAATTCTAATCAGCATTAAAATGACCCTCTTTGAAACAGCAGATTTAACATTTTAGTGTTTTTATTAAGTGCATTCATCTCATTGCCAAGCTTCAAAAGTTTAAAAAAGCGGTTGAAAGAAACTGAAGTTTTTGAACTTGTAGATGAAAAAAAGAAAAAAAAACTTTTCAAGTGTAAATGAATACATTTTTCAACACTCTTACCCTTCTAGAGGAGTAGAGGGTATTTAGTTCATTTCTCAAGTGGAAGAGAGAAACATGGTCTAAGTATTCTCAAAACTACTGAGAATTGAATGTGCAGTGAACACTTGGTCAGGACCTTGATCTCTCCTATAGTGCACATGCTGCTGGCAGTTATTGAAAATCTTCATCCTCTCCTCCTGTTGCAGTCTTCCAGCTTCTGAGTGACATTTGCCCTTGATAAGGCCAAAGTGAAATTCAATCTCCAGATATCAGGATTTTCTATTTTAAGTACTAAATTGTACCTGATCAGTAAACACTGAAATGATGAATTAGAGATGATTTAATTTGGGGTTTTTTTTTCTTGCCTTTATTTTATTGCAGTTAATAAATTACCTCAGTCCCATTTTTAAAAGACATAGGAGTTTCTGTAGCTTTCCAAAAAGTGATCTTGAATTTTAAGTGTCTGTAGCTTTCCAACAGAGGTTAAATCCCTTTGTAAATAGCTGACTTTTAATCATAAATGTCACATTACTTACAGAACTCAGTCAATCTAAAATAGGGAAAAAGTAGAAAAGTTGTTTACAAGCTAAAGTATTGCAATAACAAGACCATATTATGTTGACAGACTTATTTCTTGAAAATTCTATTTTAAGTACAAAATCAGTTTATGGAGAATGTAAGATCTAAAAAGAGAGACACTCAGTTATCAGTGAATGATAATTACCCTTTATCATCTGTTTGCTGAGAAAACAGGAGCAGTTAGGGCACTGCATCTCTTATTGCACTTATTAACCTCAATTTGCAAGCCAAGCTCTTCACAAGACAAGATATTGAAGCTGATCATGGGCTTGAAAACACTATTAGATGGGGCACTGTCAGGATAATGATCTTTTGACAATTAGTTTTCCTCTTTATTATTAGCTTTAGCTCAAATATTTAAAAATATAGCCATTTTGGCCACTGTAATTTTTTTCCCTCCATTTAATTTTTTGCTTTCTACTTTTCTTACTTATGTAATAGATTAACATAGCTCAGTCCAGCTATCTTCCTTATTGTAGAAAGCTTTGCTTTTCCCAGGCCTGTGAGCCACAGCATGTGTCTGTGTACCTGAAAGAACCAGTGGGAGTGCCCTTTTCTTCCTGGCTGATCAGTTTAGGCAGCATCTGCTGTTGCAGCATGACCTCTTTGCCTGCCCTGTAACACAGCCACAGGACTTAGATTAGTTATAAGGAAAAAAATTTTTACGATGAGGGAGGCAAAATAGTGGGACAGATTTCCCAGGTGGTAGAGGCCTCATGCCTGGAAATGTCCAAGGTCAGGTTGGACGGTCCCCTGAGCAGCCTGATGCAGGTGAAGATGTCCCTGATAGTCCCAAATTATTCTGTGATTAAAACTGATCTGAATTGCTCATGAGTTGCAGCTGCCTTGTCTTACTGTCTGGGCATGTCCCACCAGTGCCCTCAGCCAGAGCCTTTCTCAAGTTAAAGAAAGGTGTTAAAGAAACTGGTTTGGGACAACTGGATATTTAAGAACTACTACAGAAAAATGAATATAAATGTTTAAACCGTGAATATAAATTTTTGAAGTACTGGAGCATATATGGCCTAGTGGCATTTGTCTCATAAGAGTAAATCACCCACCCAAGGAGTTCTGCTTAGATGCTTGCAGTAGTCATCTTAGTTTTATATATACTGTGAGGGTCTTTCTAAAATCTATGTTCACCTCTTTCCCAAGCAGCACTACCACAGAGAGAATATGAAATTTATGTAATAAAAATTTCAATAAAATACAAAAAGACATTGAAGTAATATGGTTCTGATACATGTGTTTCTCTGAAATGATAAACTGTGACTCAACAATTTGGGTTTCAAGTTCCCTTTTTACCCTTTACACTTTGGTAAAAGTATGTCCTCTTTAAACCTCAATAGTACTGGGGTTTTTTTCCTTCTCCACACATACTCCAGACCTACTTTTCTCTGGCATAAAGCTCCTTTGGTTTGTATGGTAACTCTGAGTTGCCTGAGGTAGTGGCAAGGGCAGTCTTAGTCTCCACTCACTCCCTACAAACATGGAGTATTGCTGGCCAGCTTTCTTTTTCAGATAGTCACAGTGATTCCTTTTATTGATTGTCCACTCTACACTATTTTCCAGCCTTGTATTAGCTGTTAATATAGAAGTAGGTAGATCCCCACAATTTACAATTCAGTTCAACTAACATTTTCATTTTTTAAGACACAGGCCTTAATTTCTGCTGTTTTGCTGTCAAAAGAGCCCTTCACATGTCCTTGAAAAAGAGAAAGAGTGTTCCGACAGGAGCAAGAACCACAGCTGTGCCAAAGTCATTATTCCCAGAGGTGGATTTCTTGGTAAGCACTTAGAAATGGTTGGCTAGAGGTCTGGCAAAAGTAGTGAGCTTTTTAGTCAATTGTACCAAAACCAGTATTTTTAAACTGCATCATTGATACAATAAACCAAGTAGATACCAAAGGCTTCTTCTGAATTAGGAGAGGCATTACTTCTTGGTTATTTCTGTTCCTCTACTTATTCCTTTAAAAAAATACAGAGCAAATCAGCTGCCTACACTACCTCAGTCCCACCAAACCAATCTGCATTAGCTGAAATAGTTTTGCAAAGGTGTGAAAGCAGGGGAGTTGCTTAAAAATCTCACAGCTTTATTGTGTTTCTGATTTGCAAATCTCTAACTTTCAGCCTTTCATGTCTCTCTTTTACCCTCCTCATTACATAATATAAGAGGTGCATCAGAAGGTTTATTAGAGTTTATTAGTTTATTAGAGTAAGTTTCAGGAAGTGAGTAAATCAATCGGTTAAACCCTCTGACTACTGGACAGATAACTCAGGGAATAAATTACCTATACATTTGTAAAGTTCATCTGGACTTACTAAATATAATGTGTTTTTTCCTGCCAGTCTTTTACTCCAATTTAACACCCTGTTCAGCCATTAAAAATAAAAGAAAAATGCAAAAGGTGGAATGAATCAAAAGAGATCTTTGGACTTACATCACACTTTTTAGATCCCATACTTCTCTTAGAATGCTTCAATTAATATATTCCTATAAAAATCATAACTCAGCACTCTTTACTACATTTACTCTCACAGTGAAAAGTTTCAAATTGTGTAATGATTTTTTTCACCCTAGTTATTGGCTTGAAAAAGAAATCTCTACCTCTCCTTGTTAATTTAGATACATATGGAGTTTGTGTTTGTTTTTTCTTTTATAGGCACAACACCAGACCTTCATATTGCTCATGAAAGTTTAATCCTTGATCCATTATTATTTTTACTCTGTGTTAATAATGTATTAGATGTGCTTATTGCCTATCTGTGGATGCATAGATGGGTACACTTTGGTTAGACCAGTCAGAAGTGTTGCTGAGATCACCCTCACTCCAAAAGTATTCTAATGCTTATTGGTTTCGTGTTTTAAGAAAAATGAGTCAGTGCATGAAGGAATTTTATTCAAGATGTACCTATTAGATATGTTGCCTCAGTGAAGGTTATAGTTTCAGTATCGATCAAACCACTCTCCCCTGGTGTACAGATGATTAATTCCCTATTAACTCCTAAGAGAAGACTAACCTAAAATGTACGTTTTAACAAGTGATACTACTCCCTCTAAAGTGCACACAACCCCCCTATATTAAAAGTAACTCTCAAAATGCCTTTTGTGTGCATGTTAGCTGCTTACTTTGATGTATTATTTCTATTCACATGATACTTTTTCTTGATTTTTGCAAATAATTCTGCTTTACTTTTGCTGTAAATTATACCAGACGTGCTTTTTGCATTTTATATATCACTTCTTATAGTAGTGTGTTTAGAGCTGGTTTTAAAAACCAAATGAAATTTTTTAAAAATGTGATTTTGAAAATTTTGCTGATGTTAGAAGTTTTTGCCTTTCTGACAGCTATTAGTCACCAGTGGCAACAACATGTATATAATAAATATCACAAGTTCTTGCACTGACCAAGACTAACTTGTGAACCTGTATTTATGGATTCTTAAAGCAAAGTATCTAGACTGATGACTATTTTGAGACTCTCTCAGTTGCATCTGTTGGAGAGTTTTATTATGTATATGAGGTGTAGAGGACAACCTGTTCTCTAGCCAAGTGATTTTCATCTTTCACGTAACGTTTGAAAGACCAGTAGTGGCCTGAGTACCATCACCAGAAAACTTCCATGCAGATCTCTATCAGACGATGGAGAGAGTCTTGCTTCCAAGTGGTCTCAGTGATTTTGTCTTGCTGAGGGAGTGACAGAGTGGAAAATCTGGGATTTCAGGCTTTTTACACATGCTTTATGTATGTATGGGAAAGTTCAGAATGGTTGAGCCTTCATCCTTCTGCAGCTGAGGAAAAATAAACCTCAAAGTACCATCCTCCATGAAGACTAGTACTTTCAGCTGCAGGCACATTTCCCAGTTGCTCACTGGTTTGTCACACATCACCAGTTGCCTGTAAAAATGTTTGTGCAAGATATGTGTTCAGAAGAAAACTTGATTACATGAATGAAGCTCTAACACAATATCTCTAACACAATATCCAATTTGATTAATACTATGATTAAAATACTGCCAGTCTGTCTAAAATTTAGTTTTTAATTACTTCTCTAAAGGGGGCTAAACTTCATATAACTTCTGTGATATTTGACATGATCCAGTCTTCACAAATTGTTGTTATCTGTGAATCTCACAGGCACGCAGTTTCGTATTTTCTTACAGAACTTGAATGAAGCTGTGAGTTAGTGTGAACCTATTACTCATCACTGTGACATCTCATGAGATGCCAACACATGAAAAATTAGGCTAATTACTAAGTCAAGGCTCTTTCTGTGGACATTTCTGTAAGGGTTCCAGTTAGTTTCACAAACTAGGATTATTTGAGGGCATCAAAGGATTGGTGCATCCTGCAGCAAGAATTAAATACGCTCAATTTGAGATAGATTTGCAGTGGCATTACAGAGAAGTAGGGAAGAGAAGCCTTTTTCTTTACATATTTTGTTTTAAATTTTTCAGTATCCCCCTTTTTCTAACAAGCTGCTTACCATATGTTACTGTTTTAAAATTTTGGAGCTGAATAGCATGGGAAGTTTAAGGTAAATGAAACTTTAGTTCTTGAGTTAGTAAAGATCCTAACTTGTGTGGAAAATAATTGTAGTTGGGAAGTAAAATTAAGAAGGTCGTACCTCTAATGACAAATATTTTGAACAGTGCCAGTTTCCCTTATTCGGAACTCTTTTAACAAAAGAAGTTTAGAACTAGTTTCACAATCCATGACAAATTAATTTGGGGATACAATGGTAATGTTTACTGGTTTTGAGCAGCGTCTTTGTCCTGAATACTGTTTTCTGCTTTTATCCAAATATTTTTTACAAATAAAAATAATTAATATTTTTAAAAAAACATTTTAAATTAACTCAAGGCATTCAGATTATCTTGATTTGACAACACTATTGTGTTTTTTGGTGTTCTGAACATAATCTTAAAAGCAGGCTTCTAGAGCAAAAATTTGAAATGATGAATCTCAGATAAGCTTCCTGAAATATTCCATGATGTTTGTTTAAAACATTTTAGATTGACAGTCATATTTAACATATTGGGAACATAAAAGATGGAAAATTAATATTAAAGGACAATATAAGTTCAAAAAAGAAGATATATTGAATTGTTTGCAATATATTTTTATATATATTTCACTATTCATTAATTTATTTGTCATTTTAATGGTAGAAAAAAACCTCAAAATATCTTTGAAGTCTGTTTATATGTGCTTTAAACTCATCTTTACTTGAGATGTGTATATATATATATGTATATATACAAATAAAATTTCCATAATTAGAAAGACTATTCATGGCAGTAAAACAGCTCAAAGAATCAAATTCTTTGAACAGAACTCATCTGTAAGTCCATATTGCTCCCTGTCTAGCACTTGCAATAGAAGGCCTCAAGCCTGGTCACTAGCTGTGGTTTGCTGCCCTTACATCCACAATTAGCAGGGGAAGGACAATAGAGGGTGCATCCCCACCTACCCCCTTTAGTATCTTCTTTTGGATATGGTTTCCCGTTGTTTTGTTTAATCTCTTCTTGAATTTCTTTTTTCCTCCAACTCTGTCTTTGGCAGGAAGTTGCACAATCACTACCCTTTGCATAAAAAAGAACTCTCTTGTTTTAATCCAAGTTGATTTGAGTTTCAGCAGGTAACCCTAGGTCTAGGTAGTTTGTCTGTCTCTCTGCCAAGGCACCTGCACCAAGTCCTTATTAATTTTATTCGTTCTTCTCTTGCTTTTTCTGACTTTGCTATATCCTGCAGATATGGAGAGTGCTGCATGCAGCTGATAGTCGCATTACTAGGTTTCCTGTTCATCCTCAATTATATTCTTGATGATGGCCACCATTTTATTATGGGTTTTTCTTTGTGGCATCTGTTGGACTTGGAGCTGACACTTATAGAGAATTGTCCATGATGGTTCTCAAATCTGTCTTCTGAGTGCTGTGTCTTCAATAACAGGTCTTCATTATCCAATATGGAGAAGAGGGCTTGAAGAAGTTAAAGTACAGAACTCTTTCATAAGGAAAATCTACTGATTGCAAGGCAGATTTAAACAGTATATTTGAAAGGGTGTTTAGAAAGAAAGTAAAGCTGTACCTTCTGTAAGTAAAAGCTCCATTTATGGAAGGATACTATTTAGATAATATATCAGAGCATCTATACCTACAAGGCTTTTCTCTGAGGAGCCTGCAAAAATTATTTGACATTTTATCCTATCAAATTTTCAAGATACTAATACAGAAGCCTTTTATTTGCCTTTTGTGCAGGATGAATGGCTCTTGCTGTAGCCACATTTCATCATAATACAGCACTTGGTCAGTAATCTGTGTTTTGAAACTGCAGGATCAGTTCAATGCAAATATCAGAGAATAATTGCTTAACCTTTCTTCCCCTTGTTCAGAGCTCTTCAGTGTTGAGTATAGAATGAGCCAGGGTTATGATTTCTGCCAAATCAATAAAACCAAAGGATTTGTGACCAAAGCCTTAATTGTCTTAACAAGAACATGTATGCCTCTCAAACAAATGAATCATCTAGTATTATTGGCTTCTTTTCCCTTAAACCTTTTGAATAATGCAGATTTTTAAATAGAAGGGTAAATGTTATGTGTGTTAACAGTTTTACAAATTAGCTGTGATTTTGTACTTTGGACTATGACACTCATTACTGAATTTGTCCTGCCATTTCCATCTGTCTGTGCAAAATGTGTCAAGATCAACGGATTCTGCATTTTTATTGGGTCATTGTTTGGGGTTTTTTATATCTTCAGTGTGTACAATCTGAGAGGTTAAGTCAGAATTACTAATCACATCCACCAAATAGATAAACAGATTTTTTTCTAATACTGATTCCAGGCACTTGACAAGTGATGAGTTTGTTTAGATATGGTGTAAAACCTATGAGCTGGGTGAAACTTTTATGTGCCTTAGATTCCTATAAGAGAACCTCTGTTGTGAGATGTTGATTCTCAAAAAAAATCGTGGTCTTCATGCTCAGAAAACTGTATTCACATTCACAAAATTTGTGTAAGAGGATTGGCAGCAATCCTTCTGCTTACTGGTGAGCTGTAGAAGATTTCACCAAGGGATTTTGTGCAAGGAAGTATCATTCCTCAATTTATAGTGTAAGTTTAAACAGTAACAGTAATCCCAAGTAAAATTCCAAATTCAATTATCACTGAAACTGAAACACTAATTATGTCTAGTTCATATTTTATCATCTGTTGAAATTCAACACTTATAAAGGTCTTATCCTACCATAAACTGTTCATGCTTAATTCATTTCAGTGTCTACCAGACACATTCACTCCCAGGTAGATAATATATAATCAAGTAGGTTCCTTACCGGATCATTGAAGACCTCACAGTAAAATGTCATCTAAGAACTCACAGTGGTACAATCCAGAGATGGCAAAGGTCATTTATTATTTGTCTGGCTCTGCAGGACAACAGAAAATGTGAGCAACAATCTAAGCAGGCACTAGCAATATATGTAGAAAAGTTTCTCTAAAAGTGCAGGCTAGCTTCCTATTATTTATTGAAGAATATTGCAGAGAGCAAGCCTACAAAATTGCAAGGTATTTGCAGAACTAAGAAATTTATAAAGAACTTTGCTAAATTACCATTGCTAGAGTAAGGAAAGACATAACCTCCTAATCATAAATAAACCATGAAGGTCATGGTCAACACACAGATGACAGAATGAGACTGAAGGACCACTTCATTCAACTCAGCCTCAGGCACTGGAGAAAAATTGTATTTAAGTGTAGGGATATGTCAGAAGGCAATAAAGAACCAGAAATACCATCAACTTCAGGATGACAGTCACAGAAACCTGAACTCTAAGAGCATTGATCTTATGTGTAAAGGCAAGCAGAAAATGATTGCTGTTGACAGAAACTGTGGATTTGAAAGACAAATCCTAATCCTAAATCACAAATAAGGAAGCTAATAGTGTTTGTGACAAATGTACTGTACATATATATCTCATCATTGAGTACATAACACCAGCATGAAAGTTAAAAAATAAACCAAAAATAATCTGACAGCAGAGTTTAATAAAAGATTTTATATAAATTATATGCTTTCAAAAAGAAAAATGAAATATTTAAAAGAGAATATCTTGAACTGTTGAATGGCATCCAGATTACTGTACATCTGAAAGTGCCATTGCTAGTACCACAAAAACAATCTTCTAGAAGGAGTTAAAAAGCATATTTATTTTCAGAAACATTGCACTGCTTGTGTATTAATCTCAGAACAACCACCAAAGGAGGAAAAAAAAGATATCCCCTACTGCAGCAGTGAGCCTAAATTTTCTCTCCCTGATAACCATTATATTTACAGCAGGACTGTATGTCCTGATATGTCTAAGCAAAGACCTTTTCAATTCCTGCATGCAATAACCAGAGTATATATCTCCCAGTCAATTTTTTCTTATATTTCCTGCAGTCAGACATATGCAATCTTTGATTTGACAACACAAATAAAATGAGAATTTAGGAAAATTTAGAAGCCAGTAAACACAGATCAGATTTTTTTTAATAAGTGCATCAAACTATAACATCATAATTTTCAGAGACTGATGATTGATTGGACTTTAGGGTCTACCTCTTTCCTCTCTACATTTTAATAAATGTAGATAGATAAAAAATAATGTTTTAATTCTATGCAGTTCATGCAGTCAAAATTTCACCATAAAAATTTTATGCCTCAAAAAAAGTAGAGATTCCGTGCATGTGGAGAAAAGTGAAAAGCATGAGCTTTAACTGCTGCATATTTTGTCTTATTTATATATGCAAAAATATGCCTTTTCAGTGGGTTTTGTGCTTGTGGTCTCTGCAATATTTTAAAACTTTTCTTTGGTAGCTGAATTCTAATTTCCTATTTATTGATATTTTAAGTATATATAGTAGCAAAAATATATAAACCAAGATGGCAAAGAGCTGACTTTCACTACTAGAGATTTGACAGAATTGCTAAATGTACTGTTTCACAGTTTAACAAAACAGGGGAAATTGTGGAGGGGTTTTTTATTTCATTGCTGTAAATAATTGAGTTAAAGAAAAAGCTCTCTAAATATTGAATGAAAAGTGATAGTGGAAGAAAAATGCAAAGGAACTGTGGAAAATACATACTTGGCATCAAAAGTGGTATCTTCTACAAGACCAGCAGGATAAAAGCCATGACTCCAACAGTACACTTCATCAGGTATTTCTCATAACAAATTAAAGTACTGCTCGGTATGAGCTGTGCAGAGTGATTGCAGAACCACTGTCAAACCTTGTACTGAAAACTAATCAACAGAGTTCAGTCAGCAATCACTGGATGGAAGAAAAGCTGGAAGTCCTGCAATTATGCAATTGTCTTATATATTGAAAGAACTACCATCCTACGCAGAAACTCAAAATTCATAGTGCATTTACAGTGGACAGACAGCTGGTTCCTCATTTTACAAATGGTGCCTTTCCATATTTCCATTTTCCTTGCTGTAGGTTTTTATTACACTCACAGTGTCTTGGTGTGCAAGTCTAATTTCATGGAGGAAAAAAATCTTGGCTATATTAATGAATTGGTGCTGAAAAGAGAGGGAAAAGACAATATAAAATATTTTTGGTCAACTTGGTGATGCTAAACAAGAAGTCATTGGTATATGAAGCTTCACTCAAGTTGCCTTAGCTATCAATACTGCAAAATATGTGAACATTAGAAAATTTATTCCTGTCCTCATGTTAGCCTTAACAAAATCTGGTCCTTGTCTGGCAGTAAAGGAAACACTCAAATTCTGAGCATCTAAAAATTCTGCAAGCTGAGATATACATTATAGATGCTATGACAGCTAGAAAGGCAACTGAAAATAAAATGAGTTCATTTCTCACAGCCATTTTTTTCCAGAATAGACTCTCTAAACTGAGTTTTATTTAACCCTACTGTTTAAATATGGTCTGTTTGTGAAAGTCACTAGAGGACTAATAATCACCTTGTATGCTTTAGTTGACCAGTTGACTACAAAACCAGAATATTCCTTATTACCCATACCAAAGTAAATGTTTTGAAGCTCTATGAGGATCTAGCAAAGACCCAGGAGAAATCCATGTGCTGATAAGGTCTCTCCTGATTTTCAATTCACTTTAAACTTTGCAGGATTTTAATGAAATTAATTTATTTTCTCAAGTTCTGCCCTATCCACAGTCTTTTGCAAATCTAGACTTTAGTGGCTGCTCTAACAAGAGTGAGAAGAGTCTATTGAAAATCAGTGCCAGTAGCATCACTGATTCTGCACCTCAGCTTAGGCTCATCATGACGTGACCATGTCAAACCCTAAGCAGAAATGAATGAACAGAACTAAATAGCTCACTTGATTCAATATGTAGTGCAAAAAGAACCAAATAAACCCTCTTTCACCCACACCTCCTCAAAATCTCACCATCCAAATTTCACCCTTCCCATCTTAATTGATCTCTTTTGTCATCTTAAATATTTGAGAACTCATTCCAGAGCGAAAATATTTTTTGTCTGTTTATTCAGAAGAAATTCAATTTCGTCTGCTTTGATTTGAGTGAAAATAGTAGCACTCTGATATTTTTCTTCTCCACAGTCAGAACATGAAGATCTAAGGTATTCCAAAGCCACATGAGCGTATTTTGACTTCCTTCAACTTATTCATGTCAGAACATCTGAACAAACAAAACTGAATAGAATTTGACCATCTCTTTCAAAACAATAAATTTTTGAAGGATTTTGCAAGGAATTTACATGAATAGGAGACTGAAATGGAAAGAGAATCATTGCTCAAGTAATTTGACAATTTGAGAAAAGATATAATTTATCAGAAAGTGTGGAAAATGTATAAAATACTGATTTATTACAAACATCAAAAAAAAACCCTCAAAGTTTTCTCCATGAAATGCACCTAGAAAATACTTCCCAGCTTCAGCTTTATCTCAGTATTCCCATTACCAAAACTGAAATTTATCTCCTTTCAAAGGTTTTGTTATTCTTTGCCTTAGTTCTTTCTCGATAGGACAGGACTTGGGTTTGCCAATAGAGGGCAATAGTCAAGCTGGGAAAGACTGCATCCATCATTTTTGCAACTTCTAATGAGTCAGAAGGACACATAGAATCCTCATCTGCTTTTATGGATATTGCTGTGTAATTGCAGTGTAATTATGGCACACAACAGCTTCAGAAAATTATCTTTGAAGAAAACAGCTGGTTCTCTTTAACAAACAGAGATGAAATCCTGTCAATTTAAAAAAAAATCCAAAGGAAAAATACTAAAAATATATGCCAATAATAAACAGGCAACAACAACAACAACAAAAAAAGAAGTAACATAAAAAATTGAAATGGATAAATCAGAGAAACTGCTATGAAAAATATGACTAAAGTATAAAACATTGGAAAATTACAATGATATGAATGCTCTTTCATTACATAGTTTTATATTACAAAGCAAACAGGCTCATTGAAAAGATTTCCATTTTCCTTCTTACACTCATGGGTAGTAGTACGTAAGATCCCAGTCCTGACAGCCCTTCTGCATGCTTTCCTCTCAACAGCAGAAATCCCCTTGGTTTCAGTGGAATTTCACAGCCTGATAAGGCCAGCCCCAGCCCTGTGCTGTAGCTCCAGAGCCCAGAGCTTGCCAAGCCTTGCTCTGCCAAAGAAATACTGACAGCTTCTGTTGGGGGGTGAGGATAGGGGGGCAGGGTACTGGCACCAGGAGCCAGGCTTGAGTGGGTGGTTGAGAAGATATGCCCAGAGCTGGGAATTGCCACAGCAGCCAGGCAAAGGGGTGAGTTGTGGGGAGAGGAGTTGCAAGGAACGGGTTTTAGCAGCTGGTTTAGGAAATGAGACAAAACAGCCTCCACCACAGGCCTGGATGTGCACCAGCTGACACTAGCAAAAGAAATGGATGTGGATTTGGTGCACTTCTATAATGTGGAAACAATAAAACAGAGAAAGGGAATGTTGCAAAACACTTCTTAGTAACTACAGAAAGTTTTTTACAAGATTTTTGAAATCTATATTGATATGTAAATACAATTATTATTATGTGATTAAACTTAACTAAAAATCAGTTCAAAATAACAATTAAACAATACATGCAGAAAAACCTGTTGTGTGGCAATGCTGTGCAAGCCCTAGTGCTATGGATCTTTCAGTACTGAGCTGCTTTATTTCCTGATGTTGAAGTGGGTGAAGCAAGGGACTGGGATTATCTCCCACAGATTAATTTGCATATGTGTTGTATGGCTCTTCTGTAGGCAGCAAGCAGACAGGGAAGAGGAGAAAATATACATCAATACTAGTAGTAGTATTTGTGTGCCTTGAAGAAATTCACCATTAGGGAAGTATGTTGCACTACTAGACTCAAAATAGTTATTGAGGGGAGAATTAACCCATGCTTGAAAGCATGTGGCCCAGGTTATGCAGAAGAACCTTATCTGGCATATGGTATGTGAAACATTGAAAAGAATTGCATTTTATTTATCAAAATCTTATTTTATCAATTCTTAATTTGTGGACATTTATAAATGGTATGAACACTTGAAATACACAAGTCTGTAACTGATATCAGTGCTGCATTATGGAAGCATCACTTATAAGATCGCAGTTAAAGATGTACTTTGCACTTAAAATAGGGTTATTAAGGTGTAATGATATATTTCCAGTCAATTTAACAGCATAACTAATAATGAATTAAAATAGCATATATTATATGAAAAAAATTAGCAGTTCAGAAAGAACTGTTTAATTTTCTCAATGGTGAGTATCTTTCTAGCTTCTTACATCCTTATTTGTTTAAACTTGGTAGAAACAGTGATCAGGCTGGAAAAAACCTCTAATCAGAGACAAGAGTTCACTGTTGCAAATGTGTATTATTCTCTATATCAGATGCAGTGCAAGACTTGCCCAAATATTTGTAAGGGCTGGTCTCTAACAGTTGATCCACTTTGTGGGAAGCCTTATTGCTCCATGGAATTGAAGCTTTTATTTCCTTCACCAGCTTTGAACAATGGAGTGTTCAAATTGGAACGGAGTATTGCAAGTATAGACTGCTGGAAGTACAGAGGCACTGAGCAGAGGCTTATTCAGAAGAATACAAACTTACCAGTAGTCTAATCAGTAAACTCAAAAGTGCTTTCTGCATTGTTATCTGTGACAGGCTGGGGAACAAATGACTTTAAGCCGTACCTCAGAGAAGCACGTGGTTGATGTTGCCTTTTTATCCTGTCTGATCATAAAAGTTTAGGAAAACAGGCATCATTATGGATATTTCTTGCCAGGGGACAAAAAAGACAAATGGTAAAGATGGCTTTATGAAAAGGCTGTTGGAATGTGTTATTGCAATTGGAGGAAATATTGGCAAAGACTGTAACTGAACACAAAACTGAACACACATGAACCTGTGTTTTAAAATGCTCAAACCGCAGCTCCATTTTATGGAACTAAATAAACTACAAGCCATACCAGTAATCAATTGTGTGTAGATAATTAAGCAAGTTTTTTCCATGAATTCTGCTGTTCACTGAAAGGAATTTTTAAATATTAAAATTAAATATGGATATTAATTTCTAGAGAAGGCAGCACTGTTTTTGAATAATAGTGTTTAATTAATAATAGCAGAATTTTACCATGCAGATATTTACATTTTTCTTTAGGGTGATTTTGAAAAATTAATTTTTTACATGGTAACACCAATTGGCAGATAGTTTTATTCTTTTCAAAGAAGGAGACATTGCTCTGGAAGTTAATAGTTTAAGGATGGGCATGAAGTCAGATACTGGGAGGAAGAACAAGGAATTTGTGGGTACACCAAGGACAAAAATTTGTTTATTCACAAGGATTGCATAGGCTGTGGTTAAGTGAATTATATCACCATAACGTTGTACTGCTGACATAGAGAATAATTGGTTCATATAAACTTCAGTGTTGTTTGTTCCTTGGTTGGTTTTCTAGAAAAAGTTCAAAATTGGAAACATTGAGAATGAAAGTAGCTGTGCATGCCAGATTATATTCCATAGGCAGCACCTCTGAGTGCAAAGGAACTTCAAAGAAAGGAAGAAAGAATTTTCAGATGACAACTTTTTGCTTTGAAGATTTGGTTGTGATACTTCTTTAAAGAAGAATATGACTAGAAAGGTGTACCTGGCTGGATAATAATGATTAGTCATACTGATGACACAGCAGTATCTATATTTACATCCAACCACAGGAATAGGAATTATCCTTAGAAGTGACACGTAAATTGATAGATGCTTAAAATTTCTGAATAGGACTTTAATAAAATAAAGAATAGATGAGCCCTGTGAATCCCAAATATATTAATGAATCCAGGGTAGGAACCTCTAAATTTTAAGTGTTTTGATGCAGATACCCAGCTTACTGCATGTGTTAGAAACTAAGTTCTGTGTTTTAGGGATTTTCTGTCTCTTGGGTGAGTATGTGGGAGAAGCACCATGTGTTTGGATGTGAGAGCTCTCATAATGGCCAACGTGTTTTAATTCCTAGTTTTTATTCTCCTGTTTTGCTACAAACAAGTTTTGACTTGGTTGCTTTTTTTGTATGGGAACATAAGATTTTATGGCCATTTTTGTGAAAAGCTGTTCATCTCTGTGTTTCCAATTATGACACTAAATCTAATAAAAATATACCCATTGGAAGAACATAACTTGCAAGGGAAGAGTTTTGGAGGGCTTGATACCTCAAGGCCATGTCTTAAATTTCTTTCATCATGTGGGAAGGTGGAGTTGTGTAGATACCATATGGTTTCTCAAGTGATGATGACAATGTCAAGATTTTCAGTCTTATTGGTAGCTTGTTGGTTTTTAAAAGCCTCTTGTTTTATTTCTGCTTAGCTGCAGTGAGCTGTCAGTTTTTAGAAATGTTTTTTTCATTCTTGTTTATTTTGAAGTCAGAAAAAAGACTGTGTGCACAGCAACTGAGAAAAAGAAGCAAAATGTGTACTTTTCTGAACTTCAGACACATATGAGTAGTTGAAATAAATTTCATAAAGGTCAGACTATTGAGAGTTTCACACCCACAGAAGTACCTTAATCTATAGCTTCAAAAGAGATATACTTAAGATAAGACAAATATGTAATCATAGAAGTCTTATATTTCAATACTATTGGTTTGGGTGAGGTTATTCCATAGATATGAATAACTATATTGCTCACTTTTATCCTCTGAAAAAGTATACAGAGTTTAGTTCTCTGTTTGCTAATCAAGCTTTGTAAGTCACCTTAAGCCTCATTGCAAATTTATATTACATTTAGATGACATAAGAAGAAGAATGCTATCCCGTGTTCTTTCCATTTACTTGTTCTGATAAAATTCCTTACTATGAGACACCTTCCAAAAATGTTTTTCTCGGCAATTCTGAGTCTGGATATCCAAATAAGCAGAAACTTTCAAGTCAAAAAAAATTAAATGAATGGTAGAATATGCCATTGTCTTTGTACTACATCTGCTGCTGGAGATTACTTCTTAGCTACTGTGGGGGACAGAGTTGTTTTCATTTTCTACTGAAGCCCTCATCCAGATCTACCTAATTCTCAAATGTAGGTAAAAAAAAGCAGCTCCACAACTGTAGCTTATATTCTCACAGAATGACATAGACTCAACCAATATTTTATTTCAGTTGTCCTTGCTATTTTTTGAAGTCAGGATGGAATTACTTCCTTTCCCAGCAAAAAGTTTTGTGTTTCTAAGGATTTCAAACCAGAGCTATGGGGTGTCCTGCAAAGAACCCCACAGCTATATGCAAGCGTGCTCTACAGACAACTAAAAATATCGTTGTCCCAACCCAAAAGCTGCAAGTCATTTGAAAACCTACCAGCTAGTGAATCTGCTATTTTAAAAGATTTTTTTTTTTAAATTATCCTTTATTGTGAAAGGGAATATGCTACATATGCCAGTGTTTCCAGGGTATTTCCTGCCACCAAGACCTCCATCTTCCATCTAGTCATTTGTAAGTACCCAAAGTTGGCCATGAGCCTGTTTCTGAAAGAATTTTTTCACCAACATATGGCTGTGCTCAGAATGATTGCTCTGGCCTTCAGTCTGCTCATTTAAACCTAATGAGGTCCACAGAGGTGACTGTATGACTCACACAATGAAGTCATTTTTCCAATTAACATTCTGACAAATGTCTTATAAGTAGAGCTGCTTCGATAGGTTTCCACAGGTGGGGGAGAGATCAGGTATCACAAAATACTCAGTTACTTTCTTCTGATCTGAGAAATTCCATTCACTCTAGAGTGTGACTCTTCACACAACAGATGGATATTTCATGTCTGTGGAGTGTGACCCATTCCTAAATCAAACTCTCTATCTGCAAGCCAAAGTGCTCATGCAAGGCACAAAATTAACCTTAGTCTTGAGTAGGCACTCATAATGTTCACACTAAAAAGCCTTCATTTTATTAGGAAGTCTTTTATTCATTATTGTGGGATATAATGTTTGGAAATGTAAGCAGCTGACACCTAATGGAAGACTTTTAAATAACCAATTGAAAAGCCATTCTTCCTGTCTGCCTATGCCCTTTCATTTTAGTATTTGTGAGTGTTTACCCAAACAGCTTTTGTTGCATGAATATGAGAGGAAGAAGGGAAATAGAAATCATCTAAAGGGTATTAATTTTTTTTTATTTTTTTACTGGACAAGCATTATTTGTTATTTCCACTTAAAAAAAGAAAAAAGAATCTGTTTAGAGAGAAGAAGCAAACCCACATGATTTAGCTAGCAGTTGTACTCTACAAATTGTGAATTGTCAAAGTAAACTGTCAGCAAATCTTCTTACATACTGAAATTTGGTATATATACTATTCACATATACAATGGAAACAAGGAATAAATTCATAGGAACTCAAATTCTTTATCAGACAAATTGGAACAGAAAAAAGTAATATAGTGTTTTAGATAGTGTATGCATCAGCTATCACTGATTGGAAGTTTTATATTTAGAAGAATAATACTTTGACCTTCTTTGATAAAAGATTGAAATTGTGAACAGTTTATTTTTCCAAATTCAACTCTGTTGATATATACAATCAGCACTACTACCAAGTAAAACTACAATAAATTGTGCAGAACCTATTCAAGAGAGAAAAATAAACTACTGAAATTATTCCAAGAAACAACAAAGAATTAAACATGCGGCTTCCTTCCTTTACATATTGTTTAGTGCAACCTTTCAATGGTGAAATGCATTTTTAAGTGGTGGTATTATTATTATAATATTTATTATTATATCCATTAGTATATTTATTATCTTTTTATTATCAATAATTTTCACTTTGAGGCTTTATTGCTGTTATCACGGAAACAGGTAGTGAACCAGTTTAACCTATGAAAAGAGACACAGTTCAAAGAAAGTCCCTTGTATAAGATATCTCTTTCATATTTCAATGAATACATCATCTCAAACTATGTGGGAGTATGAGTATTAGAAGTAACATAAAGTGCAAATTTACTTTTACACTGTGTAAAAGTAGTAAGGGAAAAAAAAACCAAGCAGGGAAACTATCTCAGAAGCAATTTCCCTACCACAATGTACTGATATAATTGAGTAAAGATTTGTAAAGTGTGATTGTATCTACTACTGGACCATCTTCTACAGCTGAGAAAAAAATTGCAGACTTTTAAATACATATGAACTCTGGAAGATCTGAAGTAGGTGAAGGAAACTCCAAAGGTAAAAGTTTTGTTGCTCTCAAAATATAAATATGGCTCAATATGAAGCCCTAAAGCAATACTCAAATTCTGAACTCGCCAGAACGAGGCAGTGTTGCCTAGACAGAGAACTGTACTAAGGGGCTACAGTGACCAAAGAAAGGATTTCTGCATGCTTTTGCAAACTTACCAAGTCATTTATAGGTAGTATGGGTAAGGGATCCTGTAAATCAGTGAACAGTGAGTCATGGAGGCACTCAGGTGCTTGTGTTCTGTGGATTTTTTGGTTATACTGATTGCCTTTGGAAATAGAAGTCTTACCCATTGTGAGAACCTTTTCACCTTTCTTTGGGTGGTCTACAGAATAAATATCTGCAGGCAGGGCTGTTGTTACAGGTTCCCATCATGGAAATGGGATAGAAGAAACAGGAACACAGTTCATCTCAAACAATTTTGACAACAAATTACTCCAGCAGCAGACGACTCACCTACCAAAACAAGAGACAAGGGAAGTCATCTCTGTTTAATGCAGTGATCTCTAGATTTGTAGTTAAAGTGTTGCCTTCAATATGTTTTTCTTGTTTGATTTTGCTTTTGTGGAACAGGAAACATTTTTCCTTTAACTTACCATTTGCAGTCAAATTATTTCCTATTGGTCTCAGTTAACATAGCCTGTTGTGAGCACTACTCCTTAAGAATATGATACTGTAATATTCAGAAGTCCATTAGTGAATCCTTTAGAGCGACTTAAAATTAATCTGTTAGCATAATATCTCAATATGTTTTTCTTCTGGTAC
Organism: Lanius collurio; assembly: GCA_020086605.1. Classification (NCBI taxonomy): domain Eukaryota; kingdom Metazoa; phylum Chordata; class Aves; order Passeriformes; family Laniidae; genus Lanius; species Lanius collurio. The sequence continues at coordinate 688,148 of JACBWW010000012.1, forward strand.
AAGGCAAAACCAGCTTTTCCCTAAAAAAATCCAATGCATTTAAATGGCCAAGTATTTTGACGGAAAAATCAGGTTGCAAAGGCTGGGATAGAAGAAAGAGAGCAAGATACCAGCCTTCTGTGATTCCCAAGGAGACAATATATTTGATGATCTCATCACGAAGGTTACTAAATAAATGAAAGTAAATGGCTGGTTGATTCCCTTTAATTCAACATGTGGTGCAGACACTTCCTTCCTATTCCCTCACTACTGTACATTGGATCACATTAGGCTTGACAATAAGGATTGACTTAGTGGTTTTCAGTTCTGTATAGTGATTTTGATTCTTTTTCAAAATGATTTACTGATTGCTCTAATGTGCTTTCTAATTCCTCATTTTGTTGGTGGTGCTTTTGTTAACTCTTTTTTTTAAGCCATTACTAGAGCTTTATTGACATACATTAGATGTTAATTTCCAAATTTACCAATTCGTTATTACTATAATAACAAACTTATTAGCTTTATTATCAGATCAATGGCCTTTTAGGTCTTTATTTTCCTTTTCATGTTTTCCCTTTTTTTTTTGCTATTTCAGTCCCTCTGTTGGGTGGAGTGGACGATGAGCATAGTTGTCAAGGACTGAAACTGGCTACCAAAGTTACTGTTGTATTAGGGCAGGTAGGAATTTTCGAGTGTGTTTGAGGTGAAACAGGAATGTAGTACAAATGCAAATATTCCCCAGTGTAAAATAAAGCAAATGAAAGGATATGAACATAAAGTACTGATTCAATGGTTCATGATCAATGCTAGTAAGGATGCTGGAATGGATGGTTTAGTATTTCTGAAGATGGTTACACAATATTAATCCACTATCTTGAGTTATTTAATATGTCCTTGATAGATGCTAAGGCATTGGCGAGGCTTTGCATACATCCTGGAATTAGTGTCATTTAAAGAATTATCAGTTTTTATTGCCTCTCTTACCAGTCAGTACAAGCTAACTTATTAGACTGTAAGAGACAAAGAATGATGGAGACTGCAAATTCTTTTTTTTTCGAATTTCTCATAGTCATCCTTTCATGTGACTTTCATCCTTATTGCTTAACAGCTATGATCTTTCTCCAGTTTATTAATGGTAGAACTTTTGCTTTTAAAAAATTGGTTGACCCAAGTAAGACTTACAAATGTCTTCAAATATTTTCATGTATCCAGTTTAATTAATATGTTACTTAGAAGACTTTAACAGAAATCATTAGATATGGGCTCTTTCATCATTACATATTTTAATGGCAAAATCAATCAATTTCTGGTTTATATTATTAATATTGATTTACTTTCATTTTCCAAAAATACTCATCTGATAGCATAATGCAGTGGTGCTGGTACTTCATCAGGTTTAAAGTCATCTTTTCAAGGCGATTTTGATCTTAGTCAGGACTGTTTTAACCAAAGTGGACTGATAATCAATAGAGAGAGAAAATATTGCTGTGCTTTTGGGACAGAAGAATTGGGATTTCAATCCATTTTTTAAGTTACTAAGGGAAGAAACTTCTTCCTAACTTGATTTTTTGCATGCGTTGTAAAAATGTGAGAGTAGGCAGATCCCTTAGGTTACTTGGTTTAATTTAAGCAGACTGTCTCTTTTTTCAGTGCTTGTGCACTTCTGGAGCACCTACCTTTTTAAGAGAACTCTGCTATTCCTGCTTATGTAGTCTATTGACTTCCTGCTTCTGGAGCTGATGAAACTCTCTTTGAAGAGAGATGTTATTCTTTTTTAGTGTATAGACTCCAAAAAATGAGACTGAAAAATCATATAGGGCATCAAACCTGCTCCTGCAACATTCAGTGGTGTGTAACAAGCTCATTCTGTTGACACTGGCAAGTGCTGACTTTAACAACAGGATAGTTAGAGATGTGTGAAATGTTCACAATGAAGATAAACACCTCTGAAGTTTCATACTTTTAGAAAAGTCCTTCACATTAAAACTGAGGTAAGGCTTCTCTTGAATTCAAAAGGATTTTGACATTGCATTAAACTCAGAGTGTCTATCTAATTCAAAACTAATTCGGGCATTTGTTATTCTATTTATAGGCTTTTGTAAAAAATGAGTACTTTCCTCAGAGAAAACTAGTACTGATCAAAAGCAATGTGAATATTCCCACAAGTTTCCAGTGATCCATCACAAAAATATTCATGGATCTCATAATGTAAGATTATCTATTAACTCTATTATTATGCTAAAATAATAAGCACGTTCATTTAGATTCTTCCATTTATTCTAACTTCAAAACATTCTGGTGCAGTCATCCAGCCAACAGCCCACACAACATTTCTGGCCTCGAGGCTGACTCAATCCAGGCAGATTTATCTTTTGAAAAGCTGCTACCACTATTCTGAGACAGGAAAAAAAGCTTCTGACTGAAAGTGAGGGCTGCCAGACATGACTCAGTCCCCAAACCCAGAATCCTGTGCTATGCAATGTTTAAAATGCCATTTCACATTAACAAGTTATTTAAAAATAAAAGAAAAAAGAAAAAAAAAAAAAGAGGAAAAATAAAAGAGAGAGAAGGAAACTGGCACAATGCCTACATTCCTCCTGAGCCAATTTTGCACTTGCCCAATTGCAAGCATAACTGGAACCTGCATTTGGATGCATTTTTGTGAGTGACTATGTTACAAAGCCAGTGAAGCTCAAGAAACAATAAAGTATGACTGTTTTACAGTCATATATGGTTATGGTGCATCTGCTGCGGTATGGACAGCAAACCGAGTGTGATATGGAATGTGTGAATGTGATTTGCTTTGACCTTGGTATGTGGGGGTATCACCAAGCATCTATTTTCACCCAGACACATAACTTACCATTGGACCAGAGCAAACATGCACTAGGATGTGTGATTTGTGTATTTGTAACAGGGAGGGGGCCTGTACTAGGCATGGGATCTTTGATGTAGTAAATATCCTCAATTACAGAGTCTGGAGGGAAAGGAGAAGGTGAGAAGGCCAGATTGTGACTGTCTAAGGAGGTAAAAGGAACAAAGACTGTTTCTTCCTTTGTACTCACCTAACAGTAACCTGTGAACCATTTCCATCTTAGCACTATTTTGACCCGTTTAAAGGTCATGCATAAGAGAGCAAAAGGGAGAAAGCTTCCTTTATCAGCTCTTGTAAAGATGCACAAGGGACAGAGACAGTCTTGACTGATCTAATCAAAATTCTGAATTTCCAAGCACATTTCAGAAGGGTATTTAGAGCTGATAACACTAAATAAAAGTTTGTGTCTCTTCTTGTGTCAACGAGTCTTCTGTATTTGACTGAATATTTGAAAAAAATGTATTTAGCTGGAACTTAACCTTCAAAAAAAAGAATTAATTTTCATTTTCTCTCCTTTTCATCAATTGATAGTCATATCTCTTGCAACTTATCACAAATTTTCAAAATAGTCTGGTTTTGAAAAACTGAATCATTGAGATTTTTACTCCAGCACACTGTAAAGATTGTATCAAAAAATTGGCAAAATGTATCACCTGCTTGGACATGAAAGCGTGTGATTTCAAGTGTATGAACTAAAAAGCCCAGTGTAGAAAAGCCTATGACTCAGCTGTAAGACATTTCATTGCACGAGAGCCTCCATGTGCCATTTAAAATGTATAAGTGTCATCATAAACCTCCCACTCTCCTAAGAATAGAGCTATCACTGGACCCTGTTATCTCACAACCCCAAGGTACAGTATGATAATGATACTGCTTAACATCAGTGCACAGAGAGAGAAAACACTGGAGATGCCGCAAGCATCTCAACTATAAAGAAAATCAAATTAAAATATTAATTTACTGATTAATATAACATTAGATGACCCATTTCTCCAGCTTGTTAAACAACAAAGACTTGCAAAACTAAATAAGGGCCTGAGAGATAAGTGTTTTAAGAATTCCCATAGAGATGTTTAGCTCCTTTTTAAACATCATTAAAGATGTACTTTACATATAACAGGCAGTTTTATTTTTTTGCTGCACTGACAACTCTTGCTTGTTTTTATTAATACATACTTTCAAAAAAGGTTACAAAGTGAGCAGTTTGGTCACAGAGCTTGAACAATTAGCTCATACTGTAGAATAAAAAAACTTGAGTGCAAGGCACACGTGGGAGGAAAGAGAATAAAAACATGCAGGTAAACCACGGGGCAGAGGGTTTAAACTTTGATATGTAAGTATGCGAAAAAAACTTAACTATTTGTACCCTCTGCGCTAGGAAAATCAAAGGAGAAGAGTTTCTTTGCTGATCTTTTCCATATAAAATGCCTGCTGTTTGGGAAAATGGGAAATTGCAATACGTGATTTTTTCACTGGAAATGGCAACCTAATTTAAATTAACTTACTTCAAAACTAAAATGCCATGGTTAAATTCTACAGCAAGTTTTATCCCCATTGTTGCATGGTAATGTCTCATGATGTCAGGATCTTTCTTGAATTTTTGTACCATATTTTACTGAAGAATGTCAGTAGAAATATTTAGCAAGGGTTTTAAAAATTATCCTTCTCTGTAAGCCAAGCCCTCATAGTACTAGAATTGTCATTGCACTCCTATGAGACAATATATGACTTGATAGGGGAAGGAACAGTGAATCTTCTGTTTCCATGGATAAACACCTTTGTCTTTTCCTTAGTGATCCAGAAGATATCAGCATGTAAGCATGTAAGCATGGATATTTACCTTGTATGTCACATATGATGTGTATTTTAAAACGAGCTCAAAGGGAAGAGAGAACTAAAAAAAACAACTACTGCTGTAACTGGTACTTAATATTCTCCTTACAAAATTTTGCCTTTCTCGCCTTGGCCCCATTATGCATGTGATTATGTAGGTTGGAAATAAGGCAGTTTGGGCTTCCTAAAATATAAGGAGGTGTGTGCATGAGTCTGTTCCCTGAATGTACAGTGTTCCAAGTTCTTATCTCTCTCCTTTGTGTTCTTGTCCCTAGTCACAGCCTCCAGGGTACCAGCTTTCCTTATCCCTGCTCCCATGGCAACACGTCTCTGTTCCAGCAGTAGTGGCTCTGTCTCTTCATCTCCTCCCTCTGCAGCTATGTTCTGCAACTTAGAAGTGGCTTGATTTTCTCTCACTACTTTCTTTCCTTTATTTAGCAGGCCATGTGGGCTTGTTCCAAAATCTCTATTGTGAATATACTGATTCTGTATGTGACGCTACTTTAACCAAAGGGAATCCAGGCCTGTTTTCTTTCTTCTCCCAACCTGCTCTGAACTGTTCTATGCTTGGCTGTCTGAAAGAGGCAAGAATTATTATTATTTTAAACATTGTCCTCCCACTTTTCCATGACATGATCAGAACCAATTGAATTGAAACAGCAAACATTTTAAAAGGTAAATTAGATTAAGAAATGTTAGAGTTGTACATGCTTTAAAAACAACCCAAACTACCCTATTTTTGTAGGTAGTTTGTGCAGAGAAAAGAAGATGTGAATTTTTAAAACAATATGCTTACATTAAATGAGAAAATATTTTAGAGTAACCATTCCCTTTCATTTTTGGTTGGTTCCTTAGTATACTACAAAGCATTTTATAGTACAAAATATTCATGTTAGAACATGATTCAATCATGCAAACAATCCAGTAGCAGCTAACAGTTCCAGAATAAATATACAGCCTTTTGAAATGCTGAAAGTAAATGGGCCTAATATTAAAAAAAAAAAAAAAAAATTGAAAAAAAAAGAAGGGCAGAGAGGATAACTTTCTGGCAGTAGGAAAGGGGTAAAGATCCAGTGTGGGAACTATAAATCTCAGGGATGTTGCAACAGAATCAGTTTATAGATAACAGTAAATTTTTCATTTGCTGACGTGCGATTATTTGGAATAAAACTAAGTTGCTGCTAAAGAATATATCAGTGTGAATTACAATGACTAGCAAGTTCTCCACTTTTCTCTTACAAAGTGATTTTTGTTTACTGTAAATCACTTGATTACTTTTTAATATCTAACAGGTTTGGGGCCTGAAATCTTCCTTAATGGGAAACACAGGTTATTTAACAATTGACTGCATTCCCATGTGATGATGGTATTGAAGAGCTTCTTTCTCCTAAAATATAAATTATTGGGTTTTTTTTTTTTTTTAGAGGGAAGGGCTGCTTTTGCATCCATGTGAGTTGGGATCCAGCTGTCTGGAAAGCAGCTCTGTGGAGAAGGACACCAGGATCGTGGTGCACAGCAAGTTGAAGGAGCCAACAGCATGCACAGCCAAAGGTAAACGAAGTTCATACTGGGCTGCATCAGCAAGAGCATGGGTAGCAGGTCACAGGAAGTGTTTATTCCCACTAAGAGTATGGCCAGCAGGTCACAGGAAGTGTTTATTCCCACTAAGCCACTTGCATGTGCACTTCCCTGTAGTGCCGCGGTGTCCGGCTCCTCACTGTGAGAGAGGTACTGAGTAATTGGAGCAAAGCTGGAGGAGAATGTTGGGATAGACAGGAGCTGGAGCACACAACACCCTGAAGGAATGTACTTATTTAACCCTTCAAAAAGAAGGCTAAAAGGTGATTTGTTTTCTGTCTTTAAGTAAACAATGGGTGGTTATGGAGGAACATAGGTATTCTCTTCTCCAAGATTCACAGTGAAGTGAGAAATGTTGGTGATAAAAGTTACATCATGAGACCTTGCAAGGGGACTTGAGGAAAAAAATCTTCACAATGAGAGTGGTTAAGTGCTGAACAGGCTGTCATCAAAGGCTGCAGACTTTCAGCAAGGCTTTCAAAATTTTACTGAACTATGCCCTATTTAATTCGGTCTAGCTTCTTAGTTAGTCTTGATTTGGGCAGATGGTTGGACAAGATAGCCTACAGAGCTCCCATCCAGCAAAGATTATCCTATGATTCATGAGTCTATGAATACCAGTTCCCTAAGAAGATGAATCTGCACTGTACTTTCAAGATTCCTGGAATAGGAAACACTAAATAAAAATAGAGAAATGTTTGCATATTAAGACAGACTAGGACAGAACTGGTTGATTCCAGCTCTTTGAGTTAGTCACTTAAATGATTGTAACCTTGAGTAAACAATAGATCATCTCTTAACTTCAGTTCTCCTCCAGTAAAATAGAATGAATAATGTTTTTTTAAGAGTGATTCACCCTTATGCATCAAAGGTTTTTTAGCAGACTGAGCTAAATCAGTTACTGATCAGAGATGCTATGGTATCATAGCAATTGTGCATCTGGTCAAATGTACGTATTAGCTCACACGCATAATCATCAAATACGTGGGGCGAAAAAAAAGAGCAAAAAAAATTTTCCAGAGTCCATTTTCTTGGATATAGGAACCTGCTTCAGATAGGTCTATCATCCAAACAACTATTTTGATTATTATGTCATATACACTCCAGTAAAGGATATAAGCCCAAGGGAACATCTTTTTCTCTCTCAATCTTTTGATAATTCCTGAATTGATGCCACAGCTTCTGGTCTACAGTAAAATAAAATGCTGTCTCCAGGTCCTTGCTTCCTGGTCCTGCCTGCTCTACTTCTTGGCTTTGTACTGAGATGTGGTAGGTGGTAGGTCAGTACTGTGTAAACGTTTTGTGGTTAAAACCCAAAGATGTGATTTGTGTTTATAAGCTTTAAATTGCCTTCCTGACAAAATATGCACAAGCTGAAAGCTTCTGCTCCTGTAAAATTGTGATGGATTGCATTTTATTGGAACTTATGAATAGCTCTTTGATTTGAAACAATGAACCCTTTAAATACCTTTAGAAATTATAGTGGAATAAAGGTATTATTCTCCCTCTATCACCACCATCAATGAGTGACAAAAAAGGCCTATTTTTCAAGACAGGCACATGCACACATGCACACTCACTCCCATATATACATAATCACACATTCAAATTTATAGAGGATGACAAAAATAATGTTGACATTTTAAACTTTGTGTTGGATGGATGCCTGATGTTCAGATATAATCTCTGTTGAAAGTACACAGAATATATGTCTATATCAGAATACAGACACTATTTTTATATATATATCAGTACAAAATATGGATATTGAACTTAAAACATTATACGTTCAAAGACACAGAACACCTATGTAAAATACTTAATGTTTTTCACCAATTGCTGATTTAGTTAGCATCCTAGAATAAAAAACCACAGATATTAATATTAATATATTTTTCCACAAATTTGGTGTGTGACAATATATAGATTTATTTATGCAGATACACCTTCAGTTTTCTCTTTGTGTTTATTAATACCCAAAAAATGTCATGTTCATATTTTAAATATTTCTTTCAGGTGCAGGTGACCTGTTTTAACACTTCCAAGTTAAAGGGAATATAAAGTCAAGGGAGTATATAGTTAAGAGTATGTTACTTTTTTCCATCTGATTCTGTCAACAGAAAACTTTGTGTTTCATGTGTATGTATATTTAACAGGATAATAGGGAAAATTACGGTAGAGTTAAAACTGTTTGGGAAAGTTTGGGTTTTTTTCTGGCTAGGAAGGTTTTAGTGGCAATAGTTAAATGTCGAATATGGTTACACAAAACTGCTGCATAAAACTGAAAATAAAGTCAAGCATACTTATGAAGACTGTTTCAGAAATTTAAAAAGTAGTAGTGCATAATTTATCAGTGTAAATAGCCTTAGGTGCATTTCTGAGGTAATTCGCCTAAACAGTCAACAATTTATCACATCACAATACATAAAATGGACTTTTAATTAATAAATAGACATTCTATTGCCTTTACAGCTACAACAAATCAATCCTTCCTTACCTTCTGTCTACAGTTTGGGTTCCTTTAATGGGTTTTAATGGGTTTTATTCTATGCTCCCTTAGCAAAGCTTATTCATTTGCTTCCTGGAAGACTTTCTCTATTTTGTGGCATAATCTCAGTGTCTTTAGGGTATCTGCCTGATACCTTAAAGCATCATTCATTACTCCTGAAATGACACTCTAACCTACCTTGGAAGTAATGAAGTTACCGTAATACTGCAGTTCATATTAACAGGCTGTCCGTGAGTCCTTAAGTTAAAACAGTTTCTTGGGAAAACAAGGTGTTTCCAGGATCTCTGAATGGTTAATGAAGTAGTTCACTTCATAGTCCCAATCCAGTTGGCAAAAGAGATCTTTATCACTATCTTACACAGAAGTAAATCAGATGGACCCATTTCTGTACAATAAATGAAATAGGAACGGAACTCTCAGCTAAAATACCAATGAATCTGAATGTGATCAGAATTTCAAACAGAATACAATTTTTTTTATTATCTCACATTATTATTATCATTGTAAAATTATTAAACTGCAGGAAAAGAGAAGTAAAAAGAACAGAAAGGACTCCAATAATGTAACAACATGGAAAAAAATGAGGAATCAGGACCAAGCCCAGTAACTAAATGCTCAGAAAACCACAGAAATTTTTGCTTTATCTATCTGTAGTGTTTTGTTAAGTTTATGTAAACTACAAAACAAAATAATAATTAAATTGTACTTATTCACTGAAACATTTCCCAAAAAACTCTCTTATGAGCCATGGTGTCTGATTTGCTCCTTGGGATAGTTTTTCATAGGCAGCACTGCTTAGAGGAATCTCAAGACAGTCTTACAGTGTTTTCCAGGAAAGGAAAATTACTCTTTTACATCCCTTATACTGCTATAATAATGTTAAGCACATATTAGATGTAGCTGAATATCTGTCATGAAGCTTTTCCCCTTGTTATAGGACTGAGTTCTGCCTCTACAGGAATGAGTTAGATTTCACTTTATCATAGAATACAACACACCTGAATAATCTGTCCTCAAGGCTGTATGTATGCATACAGCTATTCAGACCTAGGTGAATCTTCCTTGGAGAGGAACCAAAGATTCAGAAACTAAGTTTAAAAATAATTATTATAGATATATCAATATAACTGTTTCAAAATGTGGGAGTCAATATAAGTCCTCATGAAAACATATCAGATATTTTTTTGCAAAAATTACATGATCTTTAGACATCATAAGACAAATTATAGATGCCTGGTACAATACTGCTATTAACAGAAAAGGGATGAGTACACAGAAACATGTAGAGGCAGAAGTTCATTAAACAAGAAAATGTAACCTGAAATACTAGCACACAGAGAAATCCAGCCTCAAAATTCTTTTTTATTTTCTGCCTCTTTTTCTTAATAATTTCCACACCTAAAAGTGCAGATACATATCTCAGGTAATAAGATTCTGGAGTTCTTTCTTACTTCTCAGAGCTGTCCTTTCACTCTGTATTAAAGCAAGGTGTTTGTGGCTCTTTACTGTTTCTATACACGCAAATCTCTACCTCTTTTACAGAGCTCACCCACTGAACCAAAACCACAAAACAAATTGGCATCGACACCAGCCGTGATCCATACGCAAAAATTTGTTCCAGGAACATACAAATGTTAGAATTTAACCCACCCTTCCCAAACCTAAACTGTTGCTATGGCAAGACATATATGTCATCTTACAAAGGCAGCTACACCTCAGATAAAGAGCGTAATATGTCACAGGTAGCATGAATGGATAGAAGCCTGACTCAGAGACAGAATCTTCCAGTTTCTACTTTTCTCTGTTTATGAATTATTCTAAGACTTTTGACACAAAATTTCCAAAAGAAAAGAGATTTTTGAGAAAGTTATTACAAAGTAGCAGCTTAGATATTCTGATTTTATCTCCAAATAACAGTATATCAAGAATAAAAAAGATGAAGGCAAGTTTTTTTGTTTAATCATCAAAGAAGTGTTGAGTGGTTGGGCTTTTCTCTTTTGTTTCATGCAGCTTCCAAGTAGTACTAGTGAACATAGTACGTAAAAAGGTTGTGTTTCCAGTAGAAGTAAAGAGTAGTCACTGCAATAAAATGGTCAAATATCACTCTTTTTATGATTGCAAAAATGGACTAGTTCCATTGACAACTGCTGTGAACTTTCACTTTTGGAAGTTTATTTAGTTTTAGAGCAGGGCTAATTTTGAACCTCCTCAGGTAAAATTAGCTGTAGCTAAAGTTCTGATGGCAAAGAATGCTGAGTCTAAATTTTTCTTATGTTAAACTCTACATATCCCAGGCAGGACTTTTTGTGACAATCGAATTATTTCGTCTATCCATCTGTGTAAATATATATATCTAAACCTTAAGGATCTGTGATGCAGTTAAACAGTATCTGGTGAGATTTCTTTCCACTCCTTTGACTTGACTTTTGTTATAGACAAAACAAGTAGCTGCACAGGTCACTACCTCTATTAGCTATAGATAATATTCTATATTTTGAAAAATGTCTTTTGCATTCATATCATCAGAGATAGCTCATAGTATCCCATCAAGGTGTTGATGCAAAACCTATTGTGTGACTAGTTATATGTTTTTCCTAATGAGCCGTATCCACTTTGAAGACTAAATTAGGTTATCATCAGACTAACATGATCTACAAAACATTGTTAAAAGGTTAAACTCTCTTAGATGGGGTTCCTGGATATTTATATGGAATTACAAATGCTTCTGTTAGAAGATTATCCTTATACCCATAGATTAAGGCCACTGCATGAACACTCTTTTACAAATCAATATTAATTAAAAATTATTATGATCAGAGAACTAAACAAAGGGCCTATGCTACTAAAGAAAGGGTATGCCCCAGTGACAGATCACTGTTAAAACCTCTCATGCCATTGGGTGATATTTGCCATATGTCCAATGATTGATAGTAAGATTTAATGAGTTCTTACAAGCAATTAAATAATCAAGGGTTCCTGCTGTTACATGGCATAGCTTGATAGAACAGTGACAAATGAGAGAATATCTGCAACCTAATCAAAGGGACATATTTCCTTGGGAACAAAATAATATTATCCACCAGTGCAATCAAAGGACAAAAGAACACAGAGAGGACGCAACAGAATGAGATAAATTTTGTGCTCTTTTCATTATTCTGGCCATACAGTTTCCATTTATTGGATCCTATTAAATCAGAAAGAAAATTAGGCTACTTAAATATGTTTCATTTGTCATAAACCGTTAGCTAGTGGGTACATATCCATATCCAGTCACCTTAGGTATCCCTTCCCCATGAAACACTATCCTACATTTACAGTTTCTGTATTTTTATTTGGTACTTATTTCTATTGTGATTACTGAAGTCCTGTTTTAGTTTGGGTTTTGATTTTCACTTTAACTAAAGGAGTACTGTAAAAGTCTGCATTACACCAAATTTTTCAAACATTTTTGATTAATGAATTTTTCTAAACATTATATATATACTTACATATATATGTTTTCTTTTTTTTTAAATACTAGTCCATACTAAAAAAATAGGAAGGTCACTGAATTAATTTTGGAATTTCTTGGATTCCGATCATATATACATTTAACTGTGAAAGGGTTAGCACACAGATTTAAAGTCTGGGCCTCAATAAATTTACAGGCCCTATACGATGTGCAGTAGAAGTAAAGAGTTTTATCCTGAACTGTAGCCTCGTTTTACAACACACTGTTTTTGTCACTACTTTTTTACAGCCTAAAAAACATTAGAGTGACATTTCGAAGACAGTCAGAGAACTTAAAATTTCACCAATTATAGGCAGAAAATCACTATTTCTCAATTTTAAAGTTAAAATTGTTTTGAGTAATGGGTATAGATAATACAGGTAACAGAATATAGATCAGCTTATAGTGACTTTCTAAGAAATATTTTATCTTTATGATTACAGAAAGGTAAAATTATCTACTTGGGTGCTTTTTAATCAGTCTTTAAAACCATAAACTTCTAACAGCCAAGCTGCCCCATTCAAATAAAAATGCAAATTTTTTATCCAAAAGATTTCAATAAAATGGCCTTTGATACAATTTTTCCTTTGATTACAAGTAAAGCCCATGATTAATTATTCTTTCAATTTTCAAAGAATTTCATGTTAACATTAGCTCCACTTTGGATGTGGAATAACACAATATTTTAGTAGTTATTTCTTTTCATTAGAAACTCAATGCTTTCCTTTTATTTCCATCAAAAATAAATAAAAATGTTCCGAGATTAGGCACTATGTTATAGCTAAAATTTTCATTAGAAAATGTTAGCATCAGACTATAGTTATTCTGTATTGTGTTTCAGTTAGCTAGCTGGTGTGTAGGATAAAAGTTATTGAAATGCACCAGAAAACCAACAGAACATGTCTCTACTAATCATTATGTTCCAGTATTTAACATGTGGTCAGTCTTTAGACAGTATAACACATGACCTTTCTAAATATATACTGAGATTTTTCCTGTTTTATTTCTGTGTTGGTGGCCCACGGGAAGGGAGATGAACTCCTCTGGAGCAGACCGACCTAGGGCAGGTTGTTCCAATTCCATCACAGCTTCCCAGAGCCTTTTCTCAGACTAGAATGTAAGCAGCAGCAAACTGTTGGGGATGATGCACGTACACTGCACAGCAAAACCTCTGGTGGCTTTGGTGGCCGCTGTACAAAATATTCATGGAATTGCAGTCATGGAATCGTTCAGAGACAAAGCACAGTTTGAGTTGAAAAGGACCTTTAAAAGTCATGTAGTACAAGCCTCCCAACAATCCAGGACATCATTTCATCCTTGTCTCCCACTTCCAATGGAATGTGCAAATTGTGTTACCTGCAAGGCATTTTTTCTCTTTTTTTTCCCCAGCTTTGTTCTAATGTGGGACAAGCACAAGTTGTAAAACCTTGACATTTTCAAAAATACCTGTTTTCCACCCAGCTGTGTTTAACACTGGAGGTAGTATAACTGATTCTACTTTTTCCACATGCCAGTACATTTATTCTGTTTTTCCATACATAAAGCAAAATTTTTCCTGAGTATGTATCATATTTCAGACATTAGTCATATTGCTTAATGAGCTAATGGAACATACTCAGATGCTATATCAAAAAGTGAGTACAAACAAAAAATATATTAAATAACTATAAAACAATGTTAAAGAAATTAGCAAGCAAAAAGCTTCTTAATTTTTCAGTCATTTGAGTATATTTAGCTACAGATTTTCTTTTGTATGCATCTTCTAAGGTAATAATAATTTTTAATAAAATCTAACTATGATATAGCCACAGCTGATAAAAAACCCATAATTCTTTGTTGGATTTCAGCTGTGGATGATTCTGCTGAAATCAGCAGTGAGACATCATGAAGGTGAGATAAAGATGCTTAAACTAAGGCATGTTTTTAGACTAAGAAGATCCATTTGGTTTCTGTAAGTGTTAAAAAGTAGATTGTCTACCTCAAATTTTTTGCCTTGAATTTTTGGTCATCTCTAAATATCTCAGGTCAATAACTGCTCAGAATATCAGCTTAGGTTGTTTGGGAAATTGAGGAATCCTGCTGCTGCAGAGCCACATGTGCACAATGATTTTAATGTGATGACTTTAATGAGCCTGTCAAGTGGTGCATCAGTGTGGTTTCACATGGGGGTCTGTCAGATCACTGATCCATTGGATCACATCAAATCTGAACTTGGTGAGGTCTCAGCTTAATGTGATCTAGTGAAGATGAACTAAATGAGTTCCTTATGTAGTGACTGGCAAGAGCAACAACTCCTACTAAAATAACAATGTTGTTGTTCCAGAAAGCAAACACCTCAAGATTCCAGGAGAGATACCAAGTTTTTGGCAGTGTTGGATTCCTAAGGACCACTCTCAATCAATATATTCACAAAAAGTACACACCTCATTAGATTCCATACAGATTGCAAAGCTAGCTATAATGTAAAAACAGGCAGACTGTCTGTCTCAATATTATTACAGGAAGGCTTGGTTAAATTAATAGCTTCTCATTGATTAAAAAATCTTGCATTTTACATGTTCTTAAGTTGGTTCCCACCATTACCTTTCAATAACAGAATACGAGTCTTTGGAGAAATGCGGTTATATTGAACAACTGTATTGAAATATGAAGGTAGGCAAAATAAGTTGTTTACATTAACCTATTGTTGTTTCCTGTCATAAAGTTCTCTCTACCTGAAACATCAGTGAGTCCTAAACTTTTGTTCTGTGTTAATTTTTATAATATTCCTAGACTATTAAAAATATAGTTAGTTGGGAACAATCACTGAGCATGACTCCACTGAATCATTTCAGTAACTACTGAAAGTGAGAAATATTTGTCTACCTGTAGCATTTGCTATTGTATACAACTCTAAGGTTTTGATTCTTTGCAATTACTATACTAAATGCATCTAAAAATAACAACACTAGTTCTGATCCACTAAAATGGTTTCCAAATTGTCCTAAGGACCCGTTATGATTCTTGATAGCACAGAGTATTTGTCAGGCTGAGTTTCTTCATGGCAATTGTATTATGTACACTTCATCCAAAACTGCCTTGAGAGCTTCTGCATAAACCTATTCAAATGTATTTTATTGACATGTGATGTTGGAAGACTCTTCTCAGTGCTGCAAGACCATCTAAGGTGAACTGAAGTACCACAAACCCACACCTTTTTTTTTTTTTTTTAATTAAAAGGAATTGTGATCTACTGCCCTTATTGTTTTGTACTTCTTCAAACTCAATGTGCACCACAACCAATCTTACAGGTAAGATATTCTTCTGCCAGTCAAACAGGAAAGGCCAGATCAGATGTCTGACATATGCCCTGACATATTTAAACCTGAGTTTCAGCATACTAAGACCTGAGTTTCAAGAATAATACTGCTTGTTTTAGTGCAATGCATATGTCTTCTTTTGTCTCAACAGAAACACTAAAGCAAGCAGCATGTTTTTGGGTGCACAGCAAACAAATGGCAGCTGCTGCATGTGTGGTGTGACTGAGACATTGGGGTGTGAAAGGGAACAGACAAGGAGATTGACTTATGGGAGCAGGACAGCTGGGTGATTTTCCTGTCTTTTAGACTTTGGGTCGCTTACAGTAGTGCTTTCAAACAAACACTGATTTTGTACACTTTGTGGTTTAGACCATTTTAGGGACTTATTATTGAACTCATTGAAGTGGCTGCCTAGAGGTTCAGGATTGCATCTGGAATAGACAACAAGGAGTAAACTAATGCAGAACCATTGCTAGCTGCTCTTTGGATTGTTTATCGTCACAGTTCATGTAAATAGTTTTTGAAAGTATTGGCTTCAGCATCATCTAGAGAAGGTCTGTGATTTTGCCAATGGAGTTTTCACTATAAAGTGCCTAGCAGATTAGTTGCTCTTTAGAAAAATATGAGTTCTTATGCTAACTGATTTAACTTTGCTATCTTCCGAGTTTTTCGCAGAATCATGTCATTTTGTAAAACTGTATACAGAAGCACTGTGTCCTCATATTAGGCTGCTATCCTGATTCTCTCTGGTGACCACAGTGGTGCGTATTCAATGCAGCAGTGAGGCTTTTCCTTCCCAGGAGGCTGAGTCCCTTCCAAGTTACAGGGGTCAAGCTGTATGTTTATGTCCAGATATTCATCTTGTTGGCTGTGTCTGTGCTGACTCCTCTCTTTTTTTTTCTTCTGTTTTCAAATCATCAGAGTCCTGCAGTGCAATGAAAAAATGTAACTTGATTCTCAATGAATTCTGTGGAAGTACCAAAGGGAAAGAGAAAGCATCTATATTTGGAATAAACACAAACTATTATTAGACAGAGATTTTGGAAGTAGTTGTAATTTATCTGCTATCAGGAGCAATAGAAAACCATATGGATGATAAAAAACATAACCAGGGCAAGGTCCTTCCTGTGTCTGTTGACAACTAATATGCACCAGGAGGGCAATGCCATATGTTTGCATGTACATTACCACGGGGGGCAGTGACATATGTTCACACGTATGTCACCCCTCTGGCCTGCTGTCATACGGCTGTTTCCAAAGGGGAGTGCTCCCTTGAAAAACAGAAACAAAACCCATAAATGTGAGTCTCCTACATTCTATTTGTCAGCAGCTTTTCTAGGACTATCACTGCTGTTTGATGAGCAATCAGAACAGCTGCATCAAAGCAAGAAAGGCTTCTGTAGCCCTCTCCATCTCTTCAAGGTGTTGAATGGCAAAGAAGGAAAATACAGACCCCACTAGAACATTCATACCTGCTGGAAGAGTCATACCTGCTGAAATACCAGATCTGCTGTAAACCCTGAGGATGGTGAGCACATGCTTCTCCCAAAATATTTCATGGACTGTCCTTTTCACTTCCTTTCAGGCTGGACACATCCTTACATCATACCAAAAGCAGTTCTTGGCAGGATAAAACAGTTTGAGTATAGAGAAGTGACAAAGTGAGAGAATAAAAAGGTGTTGTTCATGACATTACCTCCTGAAGTTTTGGGGGATTGGAGATAAACAGTACTATTAGATTATCCTGACCATTCCCCTGTCAGTGCAATATTATTCCTTTCAATGCAATTTCTAGTGTTTTGTTCATTCCATTCAGTACTAATCCAAGCAGATAGCCTTTCTGTTCTATCTCTTGGGAGGCCATTTATCCCTCAATCCACTTATTCCACTATTAGGTAGATTTTCTGAAATTTGCAGTGTATTTTTCTCTTTTTAATTTCCTTCCTCTCTTTAATTATCTCTTTTGGTGCAAAAATGGCTCATCTTTATATATTTGCATTCCCTCAGAGGTCATCAAGTCTGGCACACAGAGCAGGAATGCAAACCACAGCATGAAATCTGCTTTTAGAAAAAGGTAACCTGCAGGATATTTTGTTTGGTCTCAAATGTCTTGTGACTAAGAAACATTTTGGACTTTGTGGATATGGATCCATTAACTAAGTCTTATTTGGTCTAAGTATATTCCAATATTTAGATTTGAATGCTGGTAACTGTACCAAAAACTGTCTGTGAAAATTTTAATAGGAGCATGCAGATCTTCTTCCTTGTTTTTTGAGAGGAACCCCTTACTGGAGAAAAATTGTGAGAATCTTGATCTGGACCATGTGCTGTTTAAAGCCAAGTCTTCAGTGTCTGATTATTTTCCTCTCTGTAATTCAAAATTAATGAAACTATGCTTGTCTTGCACTTTCATAAAGGTCTAGGTGTTCATTAGTCTTTCCTGTGAAAGGGCTATGATTTCGCCTTTCCTTTTTCCTTTTCTAGACATTTGTCTGCCTTTTCTCTGTCTTAGTTTTCTGAAAGCAGAATTACAGCAACTTCACCTCGTTCAGTTCCTGGAAACTTCCCTGTGGTGTAAGCAGCTATGTTTATAGCTCCAGCACCTCTCAGAAAAACTCATCAGGAAGCTATGAAAGAGGCAGATAGCTGAGGCAGATCCAGGACATCATCAGAGGGTGGTCTCTGGGAAAAGTAGAGCAAGCTGAGTTGGAGTAAGTCTTGGGGAGGAAAGAAAAGACATGATGTGCTAGGTGGAGACAGTCTTCCCATTCCTGGGAGTAACTGGGTCTGCTCAGGATGGAAATTTCTGGATTAGAGGATGTGGCAGGCAGAACAGACTCACAGCACAGAGACAGGTTTTACATCTCAAGAAGAGGGTTGGAAACCACTGAGAGAATCAATGATGAAGAGGCTCTGGCTTCAGAGACAGCAGAAACAATAAGTTCCTGAGGATCAGAGACTACTGTGCAGTTTGAGGCAAAATCAAAAGGCCACTGAGTTGACTGAAACAAATCTACAAAGGACTTGCCAAGCAGGGACAAAGTAATCAAGGAGAAATTTTGGCAGAGATTTCTTTATAAAGCTTTTGCTATTTCTGCCTTTTCTGGAAATTCCAAGTTTTCAACTACTTAAAAAGAAAAAAAAAAGAAAAAAAACCTCACCAAACAACAACAACAAAACCAATCCCAAACAGTACTCCCCTTTACATAAACAAAAAATCTAGATATTTGAAATTGAAAATATATTTATTCTTCTCTAGGTATCTCACCATAAGAGAAAGGTTCTGAGCTCCAGCTCAGATAGCTCTAACTCCAGAACCAATACTATTTCTTAATGAGGCCGCACCAGGTAAGGAAATAACATTTGAATCCAGTAATTATTTGGAGTTAATTGTTTAATTTATGTGTCTTTCTCTCTTTTTGTTCAGTGCTATAGAAAAGTTGAAATGGATGCTCAGCTTTATTTAATCACCATGTTTCTATGATCACATTACATACCCTAACAAAGTAATATGGGTTCTTCTGTTTCTGGAGAGGACAAGCAATAGAAATTTGGTCTCCAAAATACGGTCTTCTCATTAGCTTAAATGAAACAGCATTTTAGTTTACTTTTGGTTCACTCTCCAACATTTGGCTTTATGCCATCAATGTCAGACTTAATTCAAAATATCAACAAAGTTCTTTCCTGACTGGGCCATGGGGTGAAAATTTCTCACACAAAATTAGTAAACACTTTCAAAACCAAATAAATTAGACAAAGCTGTAATTTCCTTCCTTATGGATAATCTACCACAGGAAGCCTGAATTTGAATACATTATTTATTCAAAGTAGTTTACTTTATCAAATAAAATAGGTTGGAAATAGAGATCAGTAATTGGTAAAAGTAGATGCTGGCTAAGGATAAAAACCCAAAGAAAGAAGAGAAACATACCCTTGTTCATGGGAATGATTGTGAGGGACTGCAAATTGGACTGGAGTAAATAGTTGGAGTCATGAAGGCTTTCAATGTTGTGGTCAAAGGCAGTAATACAAGGAAACACAAAAAATGTTTAAATTTATTTCCTTTATTTCAAGATATCTTTAGAAGTCATAAGAAATAAAATGAGAAGAAGCCTAAGAAATCACTCAAGAAGATGGTAGTCATATTAGGAGTCATGCAAGACAATCATAATAGCAGTGTATATCTGCCCACTAGTATTTTGAGATAGAAACTATGATAGATGTAACTTGAGATGTATCCTTAAGATAACTTTGTTAGTTTACCTAACACCTTTTTGCTAATGGAATATTGTTCCTTCTTTTATGCTGGATAGAGAATTGGTTATGACTGTCATAATCAAGATCCTCTGTGAGATCTTTCTTATCCGTGTAAGAACCTGAGATTTTTCTTTGAGTGAATGTGTATGCATTTCTAACCAATGGTAAAAACATTTATTTTGTGAATATATGCTATCAGCAGAGTATTGCAAATTATTATTTGCAAAGTATTATTTCTGTCTCTCTAATGCTTCCACTTCCTACTTTTTCTTTTGTAGATTTGAACCTCCATGGAAAGAAGACAAAAATATGAGGCCACCTCACTCAAGTTATGATATTTACATTGAATTCTGATTTAATCTTCTTTAAATTTTACAGTTTGTTTCATCTCTTTCTTATTTTTGAAAGTTGGGTGAAGAGTAGATATTTTCCCTCCTGTATATGCCTATATATAAAGGAAGTACTCATTTTTATCACCATGTCTCAAAAAATTTGGTTCATCTGGGTCTTGGCCAGATGTCTACAAACATCTGTCTTGTGCACGCACATTCTAGAGCACTTGGAGGGGCTCAAATTTGCACAGCATTTTGTCACCTCTGCTCTATCTAAATGTTTTGCTCTTGCTTCTAATGTCACAGCAGCAATAATCCTATGAGCTTTGTACTTGTTCCAGACAAATGAACTTATTCACTTGACAAAAAAAAATGGATTATGTTTTGCTGTACTTCATTTTATGCACACAAATGTCTCATGTGAGTCTATCTCCATGGAGATTGTGATTCAACATAACATCGGAAATGCATTTTGAAACCTTTGAATTCCTCCCTTTCTCCAGGCAATGAGCTATCCAGAATACTGTGTGCTTTCTTAGCACCATTCATCTGATCTCAGGCTCCTTGCAACAAAGCTGGTGTCTTGAAAAAAATTCTCTGAATTATAAATTGTGGCAGCCTTCTTATTCCTCCCAATATTTTCATCATCCTTTAAATAAACAGGCATATTCACAACCCTGGGAGACACCAATGTTCTCTGCTGTTGTTCATAATTTCATATTTATATAATTTTTGAAAGAGTTATCTTTTAAGAAGTGGTAACTTTTTGTCTGTCTTAGGGAGCTTAAGATTTCTTTGTCATGTTATTCCTCGGTTAGGTTGCATCAAGGGAGAATGAATCAGTTTTAATGATGGAAGTGGCAATTAGTGCTGCTGAGCTTTAGTTTCAGTTTTTTGACAGAGCTACTGAGCTTAATAAATTATGGATCAGTAGAGGGGAAGGAAGGCCTCAAAATCTGCCTGAGCAGCACATGAACTGGTAGTGCACTGCATTGCATCTCCATTCAATAAATGTCCATTTCAGTCTGGTTTTGCGGTCAAGTGTGAAGAAGAAACATCATCTGTAATTAATAACAGTTAAAAAAAATCCATATGAATACATGCCAGCACAAGGAATGAAACAGGCAGAAAAAAAGGGTTGGAAACGAGAATAAAAAGTGCTTCAGAATAATGGTGAAAACTCAGACAACCAGCTTGTGGTGTGAACAGAAGCCTCCAACAAAAACCTTTGTGGTACACATCTGAGCTAAAGGCCTTTTTAGAACCATGTTAGATTCCATAGAGATAAAAATATGTCATCACATAGGTTATTCCTGTGTGTCAGGTAAGGTGCAAGTAGCTTCCTCCATGTATCTGTGCATTTTCCCTGCCAAGACTGTGAGTATTTGAGCATTTGAGGTTGAAAAAAAAAATAAAAAAACCTGTTCTTCTGTGTGTTTGTAGGGACAATATTTATATTCCAGCAGTACCCAAAAGGTAGCAAGCATTGTCTAAATATTAATTATTTAATAGTACTGAATACTTCTTTCTTAATAATAAAGCTAGATAAGTTTTCAGACCACTTATTTTGACATGGATTTTTCTGCAAGAGGGTCAGTAAAATATGGCTTCATAGAAGCTCAACAGAAATCTGAGAAAAATTATAAGTCAAGAGGATATGTCTCTAACTAGCTTTATGCATCTTTTATTGCCTGTTTCTCTTTTCTAGGTCTACTTTACTAACAAATTACACAAAGGCAGGGTACAAGCTCAACTTGGGCACTATATTTATCATATAAATCAATAATTAGTACACTTCTGGCACAATATTGACATGGCACGGCTTGCAGAGTGAGTTCCCATCTGAGGAGTCTGCCTTCAGCAGACAGGCTGAGCACAGACTCCCTGCAAGGAGCAAAGCTGGCCTCTGTCATGGCTTTCTCCCAGTGTTCATACTACCACAGATGTCACCTTTATAGCCTCTATTCCTGAGATATCTTATGGACTAAAACTCTTTGCCCTCTCTGAAGTCCTCTGGGGAAGGGGGAAAAGGTGTTGTCCCCACTCAAGCAGCTGGGAGGGATAACAGAACTGATGAGTGGTAGAAAAAAAACATCTCTTCATGGTGGTGAGGCCCCCAAAACTGGGGAATTTCATATAATTTTCTGACTCTATCATTGATGTTGGCTAGTAAATCAGAATTTGCATCACTAAGAAAAGTTTGATTTGGAAGCTCAGTAAGAAATGAAAATCAAGTTGGGCTCTTTCATATATGCACAATTAACATACTCAGCTGCTGAATCCAGTGTAGACAATGATCATGGTACTGATATATAATATTGAAAACACAGATTCAAATAATTTAGAATAGTTTTGAAAAGCTAAAATTCAGTTGCTGCTCTCCCAGGTGGCAAGTGGGCCTCTGAGATGCCACAAGATTGGTGGAAAGGGAGATATTGCTAATCAGTTATTCCCCATTATCCAAGCTTTTATTAAATCAGAATTTGTATTAAAAAAAACAGTTTTGAAAAATTTTCAATTTCTGATAAAAAAGTAAAATTATTTTAAGTATCTTGGTCAGTTTTCTGCATTACAACAACAACAGTGATTTCAGTTTTATGATTTTCTATTGAATTCAATGGTGTTCTAAATCAATTCCCCCTTTATGAAAACCCCAGTGATCCAGCAAAGCAGTACCTAATCGGGCTTGAAAAGTAGGTTTTTTCAGGCTCAAGGTTTCTAAAAGAAGTGAGTTGCTTTGTATGTAAATTTAGATAAACTGCATTCCAAAAGTCATCCCAAGAAGTTGCAGTTATTTTGCTTTTATTTGCTTGTTCAGTATTTTATGATACACACATATTAGACTGCCACAGCACAGTGTGAATATTGCTCTCTTTGCAATGAGGACATGGTCTCAGTGTACTGGGTCTAGGGATTTTTTGCATGACTTCACTAGTAACACATTATTTCAGGTCACATTTTATCAGCTAGCTCAACGAGAATGCCAGTGACTTTCACCTTGTTCCAGCTCCCTGTAAACACAGTAATTGCCAAAATTATATTGTCTTTTATTTACTTAACAAGCAGTACTTTTGAAAATAAATAGTCTGGCATGAGCAAACACAAATGCTAGCAGTAGTCATAAGTCTTCTATGCTTTTAAACACAGCTTCTCGCATTTTAAAAGCAGACTGAGAAGAAACTGGTGTGAGGGAGAGGTATCTCAGCCCATTGTCTTGCTTGAACTTTCTCTACAAATGTCTTATTGCCATTATTCTGGACGTAGCTCCACCCATGGGTGGCAGCAATAAATACTTACAAATCACTAACACTGTTATCAATCTGCCTAACCTCGCCAAAGTGTATCAGACAGTTTGGTTTACAGCAGCCCATTTTTTCTTGCCATTACTCTGATCCTGTTCTACCAGAGATGAATGGCCACAAGAGGTTTCTAGTAGTAGGGGAAAAAATATCTAAGGAACCAAGACGTGCGTTTACTGTCAAGTGGACATTTTTATTTTTAACATCGTTTCTCTGGAAACATGTGTCATCACCTTTCTCTTTTACTCTGCTTAGGTTTTGGTCTTGCACACACATTAGCACTTCATGCTGCCCAATATCTGACTAAATACTTTCAGCTCATGCCTTCTCTATTAGTGGGTACTTTCTGGATGACTTCAAAAGTTGTATGCTTGATGATTATCTAACCTAATATATGCTTTGTGGTAGGATTTTCTGCACTGCTTTGCAGAAGTTTTCCATACAGGTATGAGGTGATGGAAGTCATCTTAGTCTAAGTAATCTTTTCTTTTTTTTTTTTTTTTTATTAGGAAATATGTCATCTTGCTTTAATACAAAATTATGTATAGTTATTGTTTTTATGTACCCTTCTAATTTTAGAAGGTGATAATTTAGTAAGTTAGACTGTCATAATCTGAGGAACAGGCAGAATCCTCTCTGACAGAGTTCTAAACAATTATGCCTTCCAACCCCTAAAAGTTATGATATGCAGTTTTCCCATTTCCCTCTATCCCATTGAGCATATATTAGCCATTCTTAGCATAAACTATTGAAATTATTAAGCCACTTCACAGTGTTGTTTTTAAAATGAAAAATGCTATGATCTTTTAATGTCTTCAGTGTTATAATATGTACTAAATTAGCAGAACCCTGATGCTCTGATAATTTACACCACAATGTGCTATTTAAAACTGGAAGCCCAGCAGGAGATTTTATTTTTATTAATTTAGTATAATTTTAAACATTACAAAAATAGCTGTCTCACAGCTTCCCTGCTGAGCCCTAGATTGTTGCCACAGCCTGTGTAATACTTTATCAGGAGAGTAACATCACTATAAATACTACATAGTTGATTCTCATTTTAACACAGAATACAAAAGGATGTGGAAGACTGAAGAGGAGACAAAGAAAAAACAGGGCTGGTTCTGTTTTACATTTTTTCTGCCTTCCCCCCCCCCCCCCCCCCCCCTTTCTTGCTTCTAAATCTTCTTTCCTTACAGGTTTTTATCTAAAGGTAGTTGTGATTTTGTAGTCAAAGCCAAAAGGCTGAAGTTCCACATTGTAGTTAGCTTTAGATGTATCACACAATGCTGCTGCTGGAAAATGTGTTATTCTCTACCTCCCTTCTCTGTTGCCCTGCCATTCTTGTTGGCTAAATATTGCTGGAATGTTCTTGTTCGAGTCTAACATGTATTATAAGAGCAACCTCCTATGAATTTCAGATTTCCAGTTTTATGTGCACCACTAACTCACATCTGCTCACCTTTGTGTGTGTTTAGTGACCTTACATCTGCCTGAAGGAAAAAAAAGCAACAGTGAGTTACCATATCCAATCTCAGCAGCACTAGAGATGGTAGAGCCAGCAGGTATAACAACTTTTGGCCCTTTTGTAATGTTTGTCACTTTTTTGAATGAGCTGAATTGACCAAAAACTCTTGCCAGGAGTGCCACCTTCCAAGGGAACCTCTACCCTTTCAACAAAGGAGGAGTCTTGGCACTGAAGCAATATTTGCTGTGCAAAAGATGTGGTTTCGGGTACCACAGTCCACCATTCATAATAGAAAGCTGGGATGGACTGCTGGAGGGATGAACAGACTAGGAAAGTTATTTTAAAAAGATGTGAGTTTCTTAATTTAAATTCATTGTGAAACTCTTCAGTGCCTGTATTGTTTATATTTATTTACTGATCAATAGTACACTTTATATTACAGAAAGTTATAGATTAATTTGATTTTTCATTTTTTTTTACTGTCTGGCTGTATCTTCTACCTGGTTTCCAGGTAAAATTCTTAAAATAAAATCTGAAAATAGAACAAAACTCAATTCCACATGATTAGGATTTACCATGTGACTCTTTAAGGCAAAGCACATTTCACTGGCAAGTAGCTGATTCTCTTGTAAAACTCCTGTAGTTTTCACAGAAATGTTGTGGTTTGACAGATGCACAGTAGAAATGGGATTAGTGCTTATGTCCTCCATTTTGCATTTGAACAAGGGGATATAATCAAAGGGATTATTCAAAACATTTTGGTGCTTAGATGTTAAATGTGGTATAGATATTGGCCGAGTGACACATAGGCAATTCAGCTGTATCTCAGACAGGAGTTGCATGTTGACCTTTTTGGGGGCACAGAAGGCAGCCGACCTTCCTCCTTGATGAGCCACCAATTAACCTTAATTAAATCAATAGTATTTTTCTTTGAATCACATTAGTACTGACTAAAACTCCCCCTCGGCTAATTAACAGGCATTTGGCCACCCCACCCATTTGGACCCAGATAACCATTGTCAACACTGAAATATTTGTTGTTAAAAATTCTCTGTATCCCTTGTGCTGTGATGTTTACACCTGTGTACACACACACAGGAAATAACAATTCATTTGCAACTCTTCCTTTTCCACAACTGCCAGGAGAATGTGAGTAAGTAATTCCAAGGATATTGGAAGAAATGAGGCATGAAATAAAAGCCTTCCTGCACTATGTGCTGATCCTCAGGAATGTAAGGCAACCTGCTGTATTAAAGAGAAGCATCCAGGCTATTAAGTAAGGCACTAGGACAGTGAGGAGTGAGTCCACTGTGTGAGACCTCTCCTGAGGTGATGACGTCAATGTCCTCAGAACTATCACTCTGAGTTCATGATGATGAGATCTGCAAGATGTGTCACTTGCTATTCTTTTTCTTGGCAATGTCAGAGGACATAAAAACAAGATTTTGCATGATTTACACTCTTTTTAGATGTTTCATGAACTGGGTGTATCTACTGACAGTGTTATGAATAATGTAGTAATGAGCAACTCTCTGCTATTAAAATTATTAGTCATACTGATTAAGTTAATCAGGTGGATCAATCAAAGAAATTCCAGCTGTTTCATGGAAAAAGGCTGAAGGACTCTGAATGGTTTGCACTGAAGAGTGTCCTGTAGAAAAGTGGGATTTTGCTGCTTAACATCAGAATTTTATTTTCATCTGGTGGAAAATTCTTGTCTGAATTAGTTGTGCTCACTCAGTAAGCTTCCATGACTTAGAGGCTTCTAAGGTGATTTAGAAAAATATTGCTGCAGATTGGTAGTGGAAGAGATTTGGGGTTAGGAGGATTTGGAGGTCTTGCTCTGAGGACATTGCAACAGCCCTATAGAATGATAACCATCATGAAAGGAAGATCAATATATTGATGTCATTGTCTTTCATTAAACTGAAATAGGAAAGATTATACTGCAATATTGATTAGGCCAGCATGATTAAATTCAGGTTTAATATTGTCTTCATGTCAAACAAGAAATCTTCATCCTATTTGTCCAAATAACACTAGTCCTATATATTTCAGCAGTAAGATCTAATATTGCAGTTATTCCAAGGTACATAGAAAATGTGCATGTTTTTAATTCTCTTTCTTTTCATACCTAGTTCATAATACATCTACAGAAGCAAAAATACAGGAAGACTTCTTATTTGTCTCTCCAAGAACCAGCCTTTTGAAAAATAGATATTCTTGGTGTGAGAGCCATGTATATGGACATGAAAAAGAGGACATAAAAATTTAATGTTTTGCCTGTGTTGTAAAATGTGGATTTTTATGGCAGAACAGACATGGACAGCAGGTTATGGCTTCTGCTAAGAGTACTACATACATCTACACAGTTTGGGAATATCACTTTTTTTTTTAATTTGAAATTAAATGTGATGTCTGTGACAAACACTAGATTGCAGCTCTCCAAGACTGGTTAACCATTCACTATACTGTCATGAAGAGTGTCAGCTTTAAAGAATCATGCTGTTGTTTGTCATAACTTATATTTTCAGTAATCTATACATAAATTACGTATTAGATTAAAGGCACATATGTTTTGATCAATTCACATTTTCTTGAGGCACAATTTGCCCAAGACCACAGGCATTGCAAAAAAATATTCTAGCTACACTAAAAACTGCTTGAACCTTTTTCATTGTTTCTTAGTAAAGCACATACAGCTTTTTATTAAATTATTTTCCAAATGTTATTTTGTAAAGAAATTTAATAAAATTTACTACTCTGCAATCCATTGAGCACTTCCTAATTTAATTTTCATATTCTGCATTTCCTGGGATTTACAATTAAAATTGTGATGAGCCAGACATTCAAACTCTTACATGTGTGAGATTTTATTATTTCTTTTAGCTGAACAATATCAACAGGATTTTGGTTTTAGAAAGTATTTTCAAATAAAAAGGTGCAAGTAAGTGAGGCCTTTTAAACATAGGTTATAAAGTTTTTACTAAGTTTGATAAACTTTTTCCTCTTTTTCTTACTTCTTTACCGACTCAACTCATTGGCAAAGTAGACTGCTTATGCTGATGCCAGATACAGTTAATAGAAAATAATAGTTCTGATCTTTTATTCTCTCCGACATTGATCAAATAAAATTAAAAAATCCTATTCTCCAGAACAGACACTGTCATTAAAATTCTTGCAGATTTATTTACATAAAACTCAGCATGTTTGTAACAAAGAATGAGCCATTGTGCTCAAGAGTTAGTTCATTTTACTACCATTTTTTTATGCAAGGTTCTTGGAGATCCCTACAGATGAATATATCTATTTCTTTTACAGTAATAATGCTTTATTTTTATTTTGCATTTAGGACACATCTTGAACCTTACAGAATATTGCAAAGTTCGCATTCATTACTTCGCCTGTTTTCTAAAAGGCTACATGGTGTTGCACCACTAGCCCAGAAAAAGTACTCCAAACAAACCTTAGGGGTACTGGGTCACGTGGACCTTCTTATGGTCCTGATACGTGGAATAATTTATCCTTTTCTGAGGTTGGTGAGATATTTTAACTAGTCTCTGAACTCAGTCCTTATGCACTAAAAGCAGCAAATGCAACAATATTTGTATTTAGTCAGTCATTCAGACAAAATCTATCACTCAGGACTCCAAGCAGCAACTTGCTATTTATGTTCAAGCCTTCATTTACTTGTACATACACCTCTTGTCAAAGTTTTGTAGTATTTTAAATTTAGGGGTTTTTGTATGGTTTGATAGTAGCTTCTCTTTAGGCTTTTATTGGAACCAATAATATACCTATATTATAGGAGGACACATTTCACAACTGAGAGCCTTCTATAACTTCCACCATACAGAAAAAAGCCCCCAAACCCAGATTCTGTAGATGTCACTAGGAGAGCCTCACATCCAATTGGCTCCAAATCCGAAAAAGCACACAGGGCAGTGTAGTGCCAGAGGAAATGTGGACTTAGAGGGTTTTTTTAGTTTTGCTGCAGTCATGAAATCACATTTTTTACAAAAAAACAGGTGTATTATTTTCAGAGCCACAGGACTGCCTAGGCTCCTCTCTTGGCATGGGAAGTCAGTAGTCTGTCACTGGATTTCTGTCAGCAGTGAGTTGGTTCTTGAGTATTTAATTGTGAAGGAGCAAAAGACAAGTCCCACCCATCTGATGTGTGGACAAGGGATGTCTTGGTGTAACAGGATACAGCTGGTCCTCTTGGATGCAGAGCCCTGCTCATGGTAGACTGGATTGGAGTGTGTAATGGGAAACAGTGTGAGAATGAATAACATATCTGTGCACATAATGTTGTCTCCACTGTACCATTTCTAGACTTTCCAGTACTATTTCAAGGTCTGTTACAGCGCAGAAGTTTGCTGAATAAAAAAGTATAATTCAGATCTCAAGCAACAATGGTTTGTATGAGTTAGGGCCTAAGGAATCAAATTATAATTTCAGGCGCAATTCTTATCAATATTATTGACAGCAGGCTGTTCTGCTTTTTTTTTTTTTTTTTTTAAGAACTATCTTTGAGTGGCTCCTAAACTTTGCCTAGAACTTAAAAAGCTGAATTCAACATAAAGAGTTTATAAGGAAGACAAGAAACCATACTGTATTTGTGCTAGATTTCATCACTGAGTATCATTTTGCTCTTTTACAACAGATATATTTATAGTACCTACTGACGAGATGCTAATCTGTAATGGAGAACAAATGAGCCAGAGAAGCAAGTCCTTTGTGTTACAAGCAGAAGAACAGTCTCAGCCCCAGCAGTTTAAAAGGAGGATAGAGGACAGATGTCTCTAACAGTCTCCAAGTTTTTGAGAGCTTTGCATAGGACCCAAATAACCCCCTGAATAACAACGGCACTCTCTCTTACAGAAGTTATGATCTTTAGTGTCTCTCTCGTCTTTCCATAAGCCTGCTTATATACATACTCAAGGAGTTATACTGGTGTGCAATTAAAATGAAATACTAATTGGTATTAAAAAAAAAAAAAAGGCTATGCTTGCAGAATATAACTCAGTTCTAATGAATTTCACAATACATTTATTCAGTGGAGGAAAGACTTTTTTTAGCCAGCAAAATCAATTTTTTTGATCTCCGAATGGACATTTTATCCTCTTCTCTTCTGATCTTCTGGTGGCATCATGAATTTCACAGACAGCTTTGTTAATCAAGAGAGTGCTCCAGGACAGAGTTTTCTCAGCTAAAAGTAGTTACTATTTCTCTTTAAACATCCATGTTTCAAACTCCTGAATTATAACTTTGAACCTAACATTCCTAGAGTATCATACTTACAGTGTGCAAGAGGCTGAGGTAGGGTTAATTCATGCAGAGAATACCACAGGTGGTTCAGACTACAACTTCTGTGGACTATATTGGAGGGTTTTTATAAGAATTATATATATATGTTATTCATTTTGCAGCTCAATAGCCCTGTGCCTTTGCTTTCACTTTTCCCATGTTTTTTTGCTGAAATTTCAAATTGTGCTATGAGAATATTAAATTATATTCTAGGTGCCAGTGGTCTTCAAAATTGGAAATATTCTGAAATATGCTTCCATTTGTTGCTGACTTCAATTTTTTTTTTTTTTTTTTTTTTTTTTTTTTGTTAGTTTCTTTTGTTTCTCTGATTTACTGCTGGGTACTGGTATTTATTCTATTCTGCTTGATATAAGCATTGACATCAAACAATTCTAAGAGAAATTGTTCAAGTGAAAATAAGGGAAAAATATTACTGTTTGAGAGCATCATGATAAAATGATTACACATGCTCATGTATGAGGGCTTATGTTATTCTGTCTCTGATAAGTTCAGTACTTCTGTAGCTGTAACAGAAGGCAAGACAGAAATCTTGTTAATTGTCTAAAGAACAAAAGTAATCTCACATATTCTGGAAGCCTTCAGTGACATCTGTGTCACACAGCAGAATAATCTTATATGACATATATTAAGGTGTACAGTGAATTTTTAAACTCAGAACTTGTTTCTAGTTTAGCTAAGTCTTCACAACCAATGATGAAGTCATGCCAGCACTTCAGAAGATTGTTTCATCTTCTACTGCTTTTTATTTCTTTCGTTTTCCCTGCTGTAAATGAAAATAAAGGAATTAAGTTTCATCTGAAAAAAATAGAATTATTTTCAAATACTTTATGTCTAGCTTTATCTGTTCACACATTAAACAAGATTCTTGTTCTGTTTTCGACATTATTGAGCTTATTTCTACCAATGCATCGTAACTATGTACTAAAAAACATAAACTGTACATCAGAATCTTCATTATGTGGATACCAGCAATGATTATTTTACAGGAGTTTTGTTGCTCTTTTTGTTTTTTTTCTGTGAGACTGGAACAGAGAATGAACACTTTGGTTTACAATCTAATTTGGGGGAAATGAGAAGTGATGAAATGTCATGAAAAGAAAAAAACCTCTGAAATAAAGCAGAACTGTAAGACAACACAAATAAAATAGCTCCTTCTCTCATAGCTCGTAAACAACACTAATGTCCATTCCTATTATTCACTTATTTGTAAATAACTGACATTATGCCTGTGCTTAAAGTCAAGCATGTCACTATTGCAGCAGTGTGGACACCTGTTGCTCCTTACCCTGTAATTCCTCCACTCTGCAGCCTTGTAAAAGAGATCCCGATTCTTTTGTCTGCCTCACATCAGCAAAACTGCCACGAGATGGGAGAGGACTTTGCTGAGCAGAAAGCTCCAGGACCAATTCACATTGAAAATAAGGGTATAACAGTCAAAAGAGAAAGAGCTGGATCTGGCTTCTGTCCCCTGCCCTGTGATCTTTTCCTGCAGCACAGCTAGTACCTCTCCAGGCAAAGGGACAGAAAGGGCAGCCAGGCATTAAGTGTGCTCCAAGGAGAATGCAAATATTGCCACTGTGGGGAAAACTTGGTTGAAGCTGACACTTCTCCAGGCAGATTTCTCACCCCAGTCAAGAGTCAATTGAGGAATAAGAAACAAAACTCCCTGACAAGCTCTCTCTGCATCTGTAATACTTATAACTGCAGTTACACCATTACAAAAAAGAGCAATATCCAAGGCTTCATGAACACAGTTCACAGTGTCTGTGGCACATTATTGCAATTTCAGATAACACATACAGCAAAAAGGAAAAACACGTTTCTTTTTATACATTTAGGTTGTAGGTACATATTGGTTAAATCTGTTCAGTTTACATGGACTT
Organism: Lanius collurio; assembly: GCA_020086605.1. NCBI lineage: Eukaryota > Metazoa > Chordata > Aves > Passeriformes > Laniidae > Lanius > Lanius collurio. The sequence goes on from JACBWW010000012.1 coordinate 720,281, forward strand.
CCAAAGTATCAGCTTCGGAAATCATAATCCTTGGTGATTCATAAGGGATGGAAACACTTACTGTGCCTTTGAAATGGAGTGGTTTTGCACTTAAAACTCCTGTAAACACATGTGCATTATCTCTCTCCATTTTCTTTGATATCTAAAAGTGTACAGATGATTTAATTCACAGAAAAATATTTTAAAGTTCTGTCCTTTTCAAGTCAGTAGTAATACTTTTATTTACTTCACAGAAGTAATTATTTTATCTCAAAAACATAATCATTCTACATTCCCCCAAATCAACTTGTGAAAATCAGTTCCAAGACTGCTTCTTTTCCCCCACTAATTGTTTTAGCAGTGGGTTCATAATAACTATACTTTCATAGCTGCAAGAAAGTACATAAATACGTTAGTCTTTCATACAGAACTCATTGTCTGTCCGTTGGAAATTGTGGCTCTGTCCTACAAGATATACAAAACTTACAGTTGCTGTGTTTTAGGGTGAGATTTTTTGAATGTGTGTTTTGTCTTTTAAAAACAATGAAAAAAAGAAATCCATGTATCAGATGAGTTGCAAGTACTTGTGTCTCTTGGAAATTTGTATTTATTTTTATTTATTGTGTAAATGCATTAAAAAATTTCTGTCAAAACTTTTTATTTGTGGAAACCAGAAAATATGGACATTTTCTGTGTATTGTGACTAGATTTTGCAATTGTCTTTTGAGAAATATATGTTATACAATGCTTTCCTTCACTATGTGATATTTATTTGTGGAGTATAATTTTATATGGTATTTTCTTACAAAACAAATTCCTGTCAATAAGGCTTTTGCTTAAAAATAGTAATAACAGACCCTTGTGTCTCAGTCAAATTGATTTTTCTGATGAGAACCTTGGAGAAAGTTGTTATTATTTTTTAATCCATCACACAGACACTATATGAGAATAAACCAATGATGCAGTTTTAGTTTATTGTATATCTCTTTTTCATGGCCCTTCATTTTGTTGATTCCCCACCAAAGAACAATCAGTCGATCAAAATTTATTAGCTAGTGTTGACCTATTTGGATCTAGTTAGAAACTGTGGTCTCCTACCTTGGCCATTTAGTGAAATTTTCTATGTAGCTGACCAGAAATACTATTATGTTTGAGAATTTGCATCTACTTTAGTGTTCCCCTAAATTTAAGGGCTTTAAGTTTTAGACTTCCTGTATTGCTATTAAAGGAGAATGAAGGTCGTGTTTAATTTATTAAAGATGATGGACTTGCATTATTATTAGAGTAGTAGTATTTTATATAAAAGCCAAGGGAGGATGTTCATTTATAAGGCAACTTTTCCCAGAATTTAAATTGGTGGTAACAGATAATGGGCAGTTAAAATGTGGCGTTAGGCACCACTTAACATCATGAGCTATGGCTGAAGTAGGTGAACACCTCTGAGTGCACTGCTAAATGATCCTAGGAGAAGGTGATGGAAGAAACCTGTACTTTGATTGGACTCCACAGACAAGAAGATAAGTTTACATTTCACACTTAGTTTAAAATAATAAGACAATCTTATAAACGTATGATTGACAAATTATGTGATTTGACTCTGTCTTACAAGCCAAAAACAGGAAACACTGAAAAATATCTCACCTATCCATCAAAGAATTGAATAATTCTTGTATTTTCATACTCATATTGACTGACTAAGGATGACTCCCTCCACTCCTCAGATGAGCAGAGATGTCATATCTTATTGTCTCAATACAAATATTTCTGAAATAGGAAAATATTTACTGAAATTGCCCTTATTTTAGAAATAAATTATGTAATCTGATGAATTATTTATTAGCTAACTTCTTGGGTGACTCTGTGTGTATCTTAGTGTAAACTATTATGAAACCTGTTTTTTATGCTCTCACAATGCTGCTTTTCCTTTCTGAAAAAAATTAAAAAAAAAACAGAAAAAAAGCTTATTATTCAATGAAGTCCTGAAAAATATTTTTGGAAGTATTCACAACTTTGGATGTTATTAATGCACAAGCAGGAGAATTTCTAGTTCATAATGGTCTTTAATTCGTATGATAAATACCCCAAGTCAAGACTGAGTTTTATTCTCAAAAAATGATTATATTAAAAATTATCTACTGAAATTAAGAGAGAAACTGAAAGATACAACCACAATTATTTTTATTCTAAAATAGCCCCTAAAATGACAAGGGGCACACTGATTACTTCTTTTAATATCTTGCAGTTATGTCTGCCTGACATCTCTACAAAATTCCAGTTGAATGTCTCTGTTCCCAACATTGCATCTTTGTTTTATTATTATGGATTTCAATCAGTATTTCTCAATATTTGTACTAAAGGAACCTGGGAGAATCTCCCATTGAACAGTCTCACACCTCAAATTTCTAGTCTTTGTATCCCTTTTTCACAAATAACCACACGTAGAGCTCCTGCTTGAAACATAACACCTGCTAAAACTGATGTCACTGTACTCACTCCGTACCAAAAAAGTTTCTAAAAAAAGTTTGGTGTCACAACAGATCTGTATAAATGAAACCAAACTAAACTATCTATGTGTATATGAGGCCTGATTTTATTAATATTATTCAAAAGGAAAGTATTTTTCCCTTTAGGTAGATAAATGCACATGTTGTAAATGTATAATGCTGTATAGTGCAACATGAAGCATAAAAGAAAGACCCACATGATCTGTAATAATGGAAGAGTGTTGGCCTCTCAGGAAGGAGCAGTAAGGGGGCTTGAGCAATGCCTCCCCTGCTCCTCTCAAAGGCTCTCACAGGGGAGTTCAGCCCACAGCAGGGCTCAAGTTAATGCTTTGCACCAGCACAGCAAGGCCCCCCATCAGTCTGCAATATGGTGGGTCCTGTGCAATGCCTAGGGAAAGCATCTGTATAATCTTAATATCCAGAAAACATCACAACATATAAACATGAGCCCTCAATGAAAATGGGAACCGAGCTCCAAAATATTTCACTTTTTTTGGTTTATGTCATTAAGCTTTTGTCCCCAATTATGTTTCTTATAATCTCTTTAGTATGAGGCTTCACAGGAAGTTTGACAATATATTTGTTTACTTGAGACTTCAGCCCTTTGCTTTTGCCCAGACAGACCAAGCAAAGTTGAAAGTTTAACAGTTTTATCCTTATCCTCCATTGCTATCTTAACCAAATGAGCCTTTTGAACTTGTCTTAAAGACTACATGAAGAAAACTTAAGGAGAAGAGGAAAGATAATCAAAAGTAAGCAGGATGCCTAAAAAATGTGTTTCTTATTTCTTAAAGCCAGCAGGACTGATCTTTTACACACAATGAAGCCTCAGTTGCCAGTACAGAGATACTTTATAAAGACACGTTTTAATGTTAGTGGTTGAAACACACCATACTCAGCTCACTCTTGACCCACCTGCAGTGGTGAATAAAGTTACTGAGAGAAGAACCACAGCCTATTTTTCAGCTTGTTATTTGCTGGTGAATATCCTAAAACACCTGTAAAACTGTTGACTCTTTGGTGTTTTTTTTCAGTCTATTATGAGTCTTTTTGCTAACATTGTGACTCTCATTCTTTCTGTAGACCTCAAAACTGCTGGCCTCAGACACATCATGTGGCAGCAGGGTCCAAGGTAGCTGTGCTAAGAATACAACAACCTTTCCTAATTATTTCTAAAAGTATCACAACTGAATCCTATCTACTCTTTGCAGTACAAATGACAGTTAATACCAGGATTCAATTTTCAATCCAAATACAACATATTATTTTATATACTTCTCCTGCGACTGTCCTAGTGTGTGTGTATATATATATGTATGTATATATATCTACTTAAGTAAATTGCATCAGTAATCCCCTAACTGATGTGAAAATTGAAGGCTTTTTACAAAAATACTGGACTTTGTATGTACAAATGTATATGACCTTTTGAAGAAAACAACGTATAGATAATATGGCTAGCTAACTCCAAAATCCACTGGCACTAAATTTATGGTTTTAAGCCTGTGACAAGACATTAAATAGACCAAAAGAATATTGCCCTGCTAGCCCTTAGTTGCCAGTTAATATTAAGAAATAGTTATTTATGGTTCATGAACCAAATGAAAAATAACTTTGGAAAAGTAAGAAAAAAGTCTTTGCTGTGCTTTGTTTTGTGTATATGGTGGAATTGCTGAAACTTTAAAAAAATCTTAAAATAATCATAAGAGAATGTGTCACAGTTCTTCTGGCAATGGCTCAGAAATATGAAACTATTGTCATCTTGACATTCACCACTGATAAACATACTATGCACACTAAATCAAAATGGGTATAAAAGTGTGCCATGTGACAGGATAACCTTTGCCAAATGGACTGACCTGTAATGAAAGAGTCAATCCTCTTCCTCTTTTTTTTTTTAATTGAAAAAAATATAGCAGCAGTAATATGGGTAAAAGCCTCAATAAAATCTGTCAGAATTGATTTCTAGTGACACATAATGTCTGGCAATCTAAAGCTTTATTTTGCCAACTGTTTAATCTGTATTACAAGTGAAAGTGTTCCATATGCATAACTTCCCATTTCAGTGATGATCCTGTTTAAAGATTTGTTCCAGCAGCATTTATTTAATGACCTTTATAAAGAATTTTCTCATTCTTCTGTGAGCTATATTTAAACTAGGGAATAATTAAAATAAAGTGCACAATGGGAGAAAAAAAAATCTCAATTACCCACTATGTTTTTGGTCAAAAATGTAATCACTTCTTAGGCAACATTAATGAGGAAGCCTGGGAATATAGGCATTCCAATGTTAGAAACAATAGTAAACCAGTGATCATTATTTACATACTTTTAATGTCCTATCATACATTTTTTGTCACATAATACCTGCAAAGAAAATTCACATGCACTGCAATATCCACTGCTATGGCTCCCTTATTCTATTGATTTAAATATCTTTTTGCTTCTCCCTACTCAACAGGAAGTATGAGGTCATTGCTATAGCTGAAACATGTCTTGATAGAGCACTATTCAAACCAGATATACACCATACTTTATATCATATTTTGAATTATTTATCTGTCATGGGAAATAACAGGAGAGGAAGGAGTTAGCTGGGTTTTTGAAAGGAATGTGGCAAAAGCATTAATGTGCAGGTCCAGCTGCACAAAATCAGATGCTGAGTCCTGATACAACAGGTCAGAGTCAGTGATGGTGGTAAAGCTCTTGGTAACACCAGGAGAGCAAAGAGGCTCATAAATCCAGAGAAAGGCTATCACATCCTATAAACTAGGCACAGGTGAAACAGAGGACTAATTTCCAATGGGCCATGGAAGATGGCTGCCTGAAACATATGTTTAAGACTGACACATACATACAACCCTGCCATTCAGAAACTTTCATATATCTGCATAAAGTACTGAGGAAAAGGTTAATCAAGAGTGCTGTATGGCTTAAGGAAATGCATAGAGTGGCTGGCTGATTTGATTCATGTGTCCCAGTGACAAAATTCTTTCCTGGAGATCCATAATGTCTGGGTCCTTAATTATCTGGTCTTCTGTGTATGTGAGTGTGTATTTAAAAAATGGCCAATAAAATTTCGGCCAAGAAACACACTGTTCATTCCTTTCAGGTTTATTTTAAACCTATTGCACTTAGGTTTCAGCTAAATCAATTTTTCATGAATATCTACCCTAGCAGATTACACCTCAAACCAGTTCAGATCTCCAGGGAATTAAAAAGAAAAAAAAAAAAAAGAAAAAAGAAAGAAAAAAGATTTCTCAACAAGTAACACCCCAGGAAAAAGAAACAGGGTTTTTAATTGCTTTGTGCACTCCATAATTGAAGGCAGGCACCTTCTTGAGGCACTCACTGCCAGGAGAAGTGTGACTCCACTTGGCCCTGCCTAATTAATCCTGTGATACAAACCTTCTGGCTTCAATTTTCACATTTCTGTCTCTTTTTAGAGGTGATAATAAAACTAAAAATTTATGTTGGTTACTGTATGACTATAACGGTGCCAGCAGAACACAAATAAACCCATATGGATGAAAGAGACCTTGTCTTCCCATCCCTGGCTTCTCTGTTTTGTGATGTGTACAGGGACATACTTTGTGTTAACAAGAAAAGGTAGAGAAAGATTCGGTAGCAGGAAGGAAGTACAGGTCAACTGATTCTTGTGATAGTCTGCTCTGCTCAGATGACTCACTGAAGCATATGTCTTATTTGTTTATTGACAAGATCTCAAAATAGAAGTACACACTCTGGAAGCTCAGTTGAGCTGGCTACAAATCACAAAACTGCACAACAGCTCTTAATGAAAGACAAACTGTGCAGCTTAGCCTTTAAAAAGCAGTCAAGGCTGTTTGTGCAGATGCCTTCAATCTTAATAGCTTGCATACTGTGACCTGTGCACACTTCCTTACCAGTGCCTAATGAAAGTAATAGAGCATCTTTCTTTTCCATGGAATGTAAGGACCCACACTATTATTATTATTATTATTACTAGCATTATAAGGCAAGGATTTAATTCTTGGACACTGAGAAATTGTATTTACAAACACACAGACACATATGTAGCAGTTATGAAGTACAGTAAGACAAATTCTCTTTTTACTAAATTGTGTCTATTTTCAATGCATTATATAGAAAGTGGACTTAGGCCTTACTGTATTAAAATGGGAGGGGTTTATCTTGCCAAGTGAACTAGAGAAATAGTCTTCCAATAGAGCTGCTGCTTCTATTTGGAAGTACATTGCTGGTTTCATTCTGTTCATCCTACTCCCAGGACACAAAAATGCAGTTCTGTACATTTATGCAGTTGAGCATAGCTGGATTGCACCATGGATTTGATCATTTTCATTAAGAGATGCACTGGAAGAAGAGGAGGTGAAAAAGAAGAATTATCTTAATTTTGCTGCTGTTGTTGTTCTCATTTCCTTGTCTTGTAAAATGTCACATATCTCTAGGGATAACATTTTAAAATAAGTAATACATTTTAGGGTAACTGTCGCCCCAAGACAGTAACAAAATGCCTCAGCTTTGTGATGGTGTGCAAGCTGTCTGCCACACAAAAGTTGGGAGGATCAGTGTGACTGGAAAATTAGGATAATTTTGCTGCCAAACTCTAGAAAATTGCTACTGAGCCTCTACAAACTTTTTTTTTTCTGGCTTCACACTTCAATGCGTTGGGACAAAAATTCTCTGTGGATGACAAAACGCTCAGCCCTTTACAACTCCTCAGAAATTTTAAATGCCTTTTCCAAGATGGGTTGGTGTTAAATTTTTAACTGAATGTTTTGAACAATTCACCCTTGTTTCTGTAAACCTTGGCTTTGGAAAAGACATTACTATTACATCTGAAATTTTTACCCACAAACAGAATACCAAGAACAGAAAGCTCAGTTGAAACACTTGGAACAAATGCAAAAAGAAACGTGTAGCACCAAGCACAAAGCACATGTGGTGCATCTCAGTGTTGAATATAAGGCTATACAAGACAGCTGAAGTGGGAGAGGTATCAGAAACAGAAACAGAGACCATTACCCCACAGTCAGAGCTCTCTCTGGGCAGGTCTTCATAGGGAACAACTGCAGCTCCTCCAGTGTGTTTTGGAGAAGGAATACAGTTTGTTTTATCAAATGTTTAAGGAGCAGAAACAAGTAGATGGATGAATGAATCCATGGCTGGACAGATAGCTAGCTAGATAGATTAGATAAATAGATTAGATAGATAGACAGACAGACTTTTCGTGGGGGCAGGATGGTGTGGAGAATCCTGCATCAGTGAAAATATATACAAAAAGGGATGAAAAAATTCTTATCACATAAATATAGAAAGTTCCAGGGAAAAGAACCTGTATTTATTGATTATTTAATGTATCTTCTACCTTAAAAGACTCCTGATTATTTAATCTCTTTTTTAATAATTAATCTGAAGCCAATATACAGCGTTCTGCCAAATTCTTGTGAATTTTTTTTACGTAACTGGTTAATGAGCTGCATGTAGCAGACAGACCAGGTCACCTGTCTTGAGTTTCCTTTTGTAGTAGAACTCTTTCTTTTTAATTGCCAGTAATTCTATGTAAAAATGTGTGTATCATCTGACTGTCTTGAACTCAGAATTAGGCCAGCTTTGTTTCTGGAGTGCAGCAGCAATTGCAGGAAAAAGGGGAGAGTTTGCCCTTTGTTCAGTTCTGCAGATGGCAGGATTAGGCCACTTTGTCTGAATGGAGATGGATGCTTAGTCTCCAAAAATGCCTTTCACAGCCCTCTCAAGAGTAATGCAAATATTTTGTAGTATTTTGTACTGTACCACAAATAATTCCACAGAGAATTGGGTTAAACCTGTTCCATTGAAGTATGTAGTCTCCAGCACTTTGTCTAAAGTGTTCTTTTGCTGGAAAACTTGGGGATTTCTTTTTAAACCAAGGATTAAATCTCCATCTATCATGAGGGATTGTACTATTTCTAAGCAAATTATGTCTGTTTCATTTTAAAATATTTTTTCTACCAATTCCATTTCCATGTTCTCTAGTTACACCGGCATGTGGGATTTTATCTGGCCCTGATCAATATCAGATTTGTTACCATGAGTCAGTGGGATAAATTTTCAGCCTTCACAAAGCATATCAGGCAAGTCATCTCTTAGCTCTCAGTAAGTTCTGGTATGTGTAGACCCCAAAGCATCACACCAGGGGTTAAAGATAAGTAAGCAGTGGCTTTGCAGCCACTACAGGGAAGCCCAGCAGCTCAGAAGCAGCAGTAAAATGGGTCAATTAATCTAGAAAGGGAATCAGATCCTCCTGAAAAAAAGTCTTATTGGTACAAGTGCTGTCAGCTAAAGACTAACAATGTCTTCAGTTATGTTGACATGAATGTGTGAGAGGAAGAGGCAAAAAAATGATCAAGTGCATTTAACATAGTCTTTTTGTCCAGGGTTTTGAAGCCATCCTCTTTGACATGGATTATGTGATATATTAGAAATATTTCTACTACCACTCTTAGAATGATTGGACTCTATATGACATCATATTTCAAGTTAGGGCTTATGTCCCATTCCAATTGCACTTCTGTTTAGTATTCTCACAAAATCTTTCCTTTTATGTCATTTAGGAATATGCTTAACCAGAGTCAGAGGAGGAAGAGGGAGATCATTGTAAAGTAAAAATAAGAAATGTGCCTAGCCTACAATACACATTTTCCATGCAAATATTTAATTTTTTGGCATACTTTTTCTTTTTCTTAATCTAATTTAAATAACTGTTTTAGAGACTGCGATATTTATACAATTAAATGTCTGACCAAACTGTCATTGTAAAGAGTCAAGAGAGTTATATTATTTCATATTAATCAAATCAGGGAAAGTTTCTGAAGAAAAGCTACACTCAGAATGCTGGAGACATATAGGAACTCATAGAAAATGTATTAGAAAATAATGTAAATAACATAGAAAAAATATAAAAAATCTGGAAAATAAGAGCAGAGGTTAAACTTCTATGTAATCTCATTACAATAAAATGTGAAATCATACTGATCATCTCAGCCCTGTTGATGTTGCTATGCAGTGACACAAATGCAGTAAATATGATTATAATGAAACCATTTTTGGTTTTTGTTCTCTTATGGGATCGAAAATAAAAAGGAATATCTATTCACTTTGCACTGCTCCCTCCCCACTCCCAAGTAAGTTTATATAGCTCCAGTCAGGTTGAACATATGTAGATTATAAACTATTGCAGGGATTCACAGATGAGTTACAAATTATGGTCCAAATTGTGACCCAGTTTGCATGGCTATGCAGGATAGGAGGGAGAATAAAGGAATAAAACACTCCTTTATTGCTAATACCCAGGGGAGCTGTAAGAGACGAATGAAAAGAATAACCACAATAGGGAATCTTGCACTGTATGACCCAGTTGCACCAGCATGTAAGAACTCAGGCACTGAAAGGGAAAGCCAGGAGACTCATTGTCTCTTTGAGCTACAATTTGCCTCTCCGTTTACTTTAAGGCAATGCAAAAATATGCTTGGCTTTGTTCAGGGCTCAGGAGTTGTCAGGACCCTGCAGTAATTATTTCTGAAAAAAGTGGTTGATTTCTATGTACAGTATTGGTATTTCTTTGAACAACTAAGTTAATACCATTGTGTTATCCTTCATAATTAAGTATGATTCTTTTGGTTGTGTCATGCCTTCATAATTAAGCTCAATACATAAAGCTCTTTCCCTTCCATGCAGCAGTCAAAATTGGATCCCTTTCCTGCCATGTCTTTCTCTTTCATTGCAAACAGTTCAAGCTTCAGCAGAGTATTATCTTTGCAGATGAACAAATTACTTCTATCACCCTGAAATGTGATGAAGGTACCTCAAGCTAAAATGCAGACTTGTGGGCACACTATGTATCAGATTAGGTATAGAGCAAATTATAGAAGCAATTAACAACAACAAAAAAAATTAGTTAATAGTTTTAATTCGCTACATAAAGGAGGAAGAGCATTCTTGAGATGTATAATACAGTCCTTTCTTTAAAGTAGAGCACTTAGCTAAAATTTGGTGCCTAGGATTTGAAAATGGTGAAAAAACAATCTTACCCGGTCCCTAATCATAGTTGTAATCTGACCCAGATCAATTAGATCATTAAATTCTTAATCTTATTACTTTACTTTTTTTCATGTCCAGGTTCTCTGTGTTCTTCTGACAATATTTTTCTTCTCTCAGGGAGGGAGACATTAGTCTCTGTATGTACACAGAGGTTTAATTGTACAATACCCAATGAAAAATAACTGTCCCTACTATTGAAGTCCTCAAGTGATGTTAGGAGGACTTGGTTTCTTTTATAGACTGTGCTTTGGCTTTCCATTGGGCCTGAGTCCAAAGAAGCTTTCATTCCAACATCTCACCCTCCTGTTTGAACCATGTAGACTCCCTTAATAGCTTTGTTTTTGTCTGTGGAAGGTCTCTTGGTTTCTCTGGAATCTACCTTATTTTCATCTGACCATTTAGGAGCATAGCTGTCACTTACAAGTCTATGGAAGTTACTAGTGGTGAGGCCCACGAATTTTCATTATGTTTAAGGAAATCTCATCATCTAACAATATACAGAATGCTTAATAAAATCATTAATTAAATTAATTAAATTCCAAAATCACAGGTAGTTATTACTTTTGCTTCATCCTCCACCCACGGTATTATTTTTTTTCATATAATCAATAATGTAATTATGTGTTAGCATTAATGCCTTTAATTTGATCTCCCACTAATGACAGCTTTTAAATCTCTGGATTCAGTGGGATTTGACATGCCTCAGTGTTGGTGGAAACAGCACCCTACAATGTATCCACTTGAACTGATGCTCTGGAAGGCTTCCTCATATGATGTTCGTGTGTTGTTATTATTGTAATGGTTGCTCCAATCCTGTTGGGACTTCTAAATGGACTGCAAGGCATACCATAATAAAAAAAAGAATTAGTGACTTTCACAAAATCACAACATTCCTTAGGCAAAACACTAAGTCACTTGAAGCAGAAAATATCTGATCTGCATCCAAACTTTAGCTGTGTTCTGAATTTCTGGTTAGAAAGCATAATATATTAATGCCCTGAAACTTGTGCTGTGCTCACTTTAAAATTTATATTAAGTAGATTGTTACATTATGGTAATGTACTAAATTACCTAAAGCAAAGTAATACAATGATTAACTGACCATAAACATTGGTTTATAGTCCGTTTATAAAGTATTACAAAGATTAACATTATGCATTTTCATATCAGAACAAAATTGCAGGATGAAATATCTCTGGATTGACTTGATGCTATTAAGAATAATAAAACAGTGGTATAACTCACAACAGTCTCAAGTTACAGCTTGCAACTAAACTTTGGTTTAAATCATCTTTGAAACCAGCAGAGATAGTCATCGTTTTAAAAAATGCCCAAAGCTTTCCAAGCATAGAATAATGGTTTCCAGTATATGTTTCCTAATATATAATGTATTACCTTTTTTTTTGCCTCTTTTTTATTTAGCATATCATGTCAGATTCTGACCTGGGGTAGCTGCTCTGATATCAGAAGCATTTTACCACCTTAGCCAAAACAAATAGGGATCTCGTTTTATCAGGTTACAATATTTGTCCTAAAAAGCTATAAACAATCAAAGTTCAATGCTCTTTGAGTTAAATTAATTTAATCATGCATAGGTAGAAGTGCTGTTCACCTGTTCCAGGGTTTCATCTGCTCTGTCTGTGAGTTTAACCCTAGCAGCGCCGTGGGTTGTGGCACACACACACTGTGAGCCAGCCGAGCTGCTTGCGGTGGGGAAGGCTCGGTGCAGGCAGCGGCAGGACCCAGAGCATGGCCAGCAGCTCCAGGGGGGTGATTATCCCTCCCTGCTCAGTCCTGCAGTAGGTTTGTCCACAGTCCAGCTTTGGGCTTACTGCCACAAAAGGGACATTTAGAAGCCTCAGAGGCCAGAGAAGGGACACCCTGATTTGGAGGGAGATGGAGTCCTTGACATGCACGTTAAAGCTGAGGAAACCGGGTCTGAAGGCTGAGAGGGTATCTGTTTGCCTCAAGGGGAGTTGCACAAAATGCAAACAGATGCTTCACATGGGTGCACAGTGAAAGAAGTTGCAACCACAATTTACAGAAAGAAAATTACAATTTGACTTGAGGAAAGAAAGCAATGCACAAAGGGAATGAAAAAGCCCTGGAACAGGTTGTTCGAGAACTGTGGGAAACTGTCCTTGGAGATTTTTCAAAACTTCATTGGACAGGTCCCTGGTTGACACGATCCAGTTTGAGATTAACCCTGATCCAAGCAGAAGGCTGGACCAGATGGCCTTCAAAATCTCCCTATAACCTAAATTTTTAGATGATCCTATGATTCTCCTTCTGTGTTCCTTCAGCCTTAAAAAATGCCCCTGGCTACTACTGCATTAAGATTTTGATATTCTAAAGGTAAAAAACAAAAGTAATGTTAATTTTACTTCAGTATAATAAATCTTAACTTGTAAAGAATCTTTTGAAATTCAGAAAACTTTAATTAAATTCTGCTTTCTTCCTTTTCAGGAGCTTCAGGAATCTGATAAGCTCATATGAACTCAGAACACTTTTTCAGGTTTTTCTGTGCAATTTTGAGTTCTAGAAATATACTTAATTTTTAAATGAAAGATAAGTACTACAGGATCAGGAACTCTCAGAAAATAATCAGTTGCCACAATGCAAAATTTGCTAGAACTAGTGAATGAAATTTTTTATATTCTTATATTTCTTATACCTATCCAGATCAATTCTCTGATGTTATCCACAGTTATATGCAGCAACACGAAAGAGAGGATGTTAAAAAACTGAAAACAAGGCAGGACTGCCTCTCATAATGATACATTTAGGTGGTTTCAATCTTTTCTGAAATTTTAGCCTAAAATAATTTAGGCAAATTTGCTTCTGAAAGGGCTTCTTTTCCTCCATTACTATCTATACAAATACTTACATGCTCAAGCTTATATTGATGCTTAAGGGCTACAGCACTAAAATTGGTTGTAAAGAACAAAAAGACACTTTAAATACTGGAAAATTTCTCATTGACTGAAATATTGAGAGAAAACTAATGTTTTTGTTTACTCCACATCAATTATTGACATGGTAACTGAAAGACATATTGAAGATGCTGCATTTATTATTAAGGTTGATTCCTAAACATCAGAATATTATATTATATTTATATACATATTTGAAAATATCACGTGTTATTTATTCATTATTGAATAACATATGAACAGCATCACCTGGTAAGAGCTGTAAAAGAAAAATAATTTTAAAATCTGATATATAGACTTCACTTTTTAGAGTAGTTTTGTCTGGCAGCATTCCTCTGTCTTTCCACTCATACTGGCAGGAAGGAATACAAGGTGTCCTCTGACAGTGGGACATACCATTATTCTTATCCAAATTTTTCTGTCCAACAATGTTTTGCTCATTCACCGATGCAGGTAATAGTGTTCTTCTCAAGAGGTCACTGCTTTCCAGACCATTTCCATCAAATGCTCTATCTTGATATGCAATCATTAAAATAACTGTCAGGAATGTTTATGATCTAATTTGGCTCATTTTGTATTTCATACTGGATGACTAAAATATGTGGTAAATTTTTACCTAAATACTTAAGGCAAAACTGCACACAGTGCAAGTATGGACACAGAACATGAGTAGATAAAGACCAGAATTCACAGAGAATATAAGGTAAGAACGCTGCTTTTAAGGTGTAAGAAGAATGAAACTAATGACAGACAGCTGTCATCAGCACAGCAGATATCTGTGGGCAAAAGCACCAAAAGTGGCAAGAAATGGAATAACTAAAAACGAGGGTTTAGAAATTGGTCTTCCAATTTAAAATTGGCACAAGAGAAACTAAGAAAGAATATGAGAAGGAAAGCTCTGTTTGAGAGACAATAAAAAAGGCATCAAGAAGAGACTTCCATTCATCAGTGCCTCTGTCCTAATACATGAGAGTAGATCTTGCCAATGGTGAGTGCAAAGTACGAGCAGGTGGAGGGGAATTATTGGCTTTCAGGTGAGAAGTTGTAAAACCTTATTACTATGATGACTATTTCCCATCAGTTCAGACTACATTTCTTTGTTCTCATCTAGAAAAAATTTACCCCACTTCCAACTGCCTCGTCTATAGGCATGAGTGGGTGTCTGAAGGGCTGCACTTATCACATTTCCTTTCAGCTGAGTGGGACAGATTCCCACGGCACTCAAAAAAAGTTAGGCACAGATATCGTACTAGCACCACAGAAATAAATCCAGGAATAGCAAAATTTTCAGACTCTGGAAGGAATTCAAACTGAAATTATTCTAACAGTTGATAAGATGTTTATCTGAGGCCCCTGAGTACAGCGGAGTTACTGTGAAGTTTTAAATTTCAGCCTCCTGGGTATTTCCTATGCATTACATAAAAGACTTAAATATACCCAGAAAGTCATTTTATTGCAAAAATTAATGTCATCACAAGTTTTTGAGAACTATTGACTTTTGAATTGTTCTTTAAAAGGAAAAAAGACAGAACCAAGATTTTTACCCAAAGAAAATAATGGTTTATGAATGTGTTACCTACAAAGCATGGTAATGTGCCTCCTCTTGTTATGCTTCCATGAACATGGACTCGTGGTTTCTCTCTGCAGTTTCAAAGCATTTATTAATTTAGTTTAGTTTAGTTTAGAAAATAGATTTGTGCAGTTACAGCTTGCACCATTAAATGCTGGAGAGCCTTGGTAAACTTGAAACAAAATCTTCTAAGCTTTCTTTCTGGCTTAGGCTTCAGACAGGTCGTGTCACTGTCTCTGGAAGTTGTCTGGCAACAGAATGATGATACATGCACAGAGGTTCGTTCTCTGGGGTACACCAGAGAAGCTTAGGAGTTAGTCCTCACAAGACTTGCTATTTTTAATACTAAAAGTATATGCTTTGGTGACAGGTCATTACTTCTACCAGTGCTGCTGTACTAAGTCTAATTTGTTGCCATAGGGAATATTGTCACAATAAAAATGGGATCATAAGTAAATACTTCAAGTTTTGTTCAGTGGTATTTCATGTTGACTTGTAAGGTCTGAGTTTCACATGTTTTCTCAGTGATTAGGAAAAAACTCTTCTCTAGATAATTCTGACTTTTCAGAAGCTATTTAAAAACAGATATTTTGCAGCCACTTTTTTTGGCAGCATGAAGGGTGGATAAAAAGATGACAGAGCCAAAGTCTTCTGTCAGATGAATGAACGTGGAGAAATGACCACTGAGTGTCATCTCAGAGGTTTGACTGTTGCTGTTCCATTTCCACTAATGGCATAAGAACTCTGACTTTCACAATCTGTTGCTCAAAGGAGCAGATTATATGTAGAAAAATACTGCTTTCTTCCCTCTGAATGCACTAAATTCTTCTTAAATTGAAAGGGGGTCTGAGTAATGGTGTTTTAATCATTGAAATTATGAAAGAGCAATACTGAGTGCCTATACTTACTATGATTTTACAGGTATTGTCAGCATTTTAGATGAATACCTGCTATTTTATATTTTATGTGCTTCATTAGTCAAAATTTCAACAAGTAGAATATGGCAAAATCATCCATGGTGTAAGCAGATACAACTAGATTCAAGACACTGGAGAGCTTGAATGAGTTTTGCCTGGAAAGTTTTCATGATGTAATATTTACATTTACACAGAAATTTTCTGTGGAAATGCAGTTTCCTGGAGGCTTCCTAGTAGCACCAGTTTAATGACTAATTTTAAATTTCTTTATACAATTCTTTTTCAGGGTTAATTCAGCTGTGGTTTTGCCTAGACAAGTCTTAGATTCTGTCTCCTCTCCTTTCCTGAAGAAAGAAAAAGATTTTGACCAGGGTAGAGATCTATACTACTATACTAAAATTAAATTAATTTTAAAGACAGAGAGAGGCTGAACACAGGCAGATACATAGAGACAAGGTGGCTTCATATCTCACATTTTCTTAACACCATATCCTTGGAAATTTATTTGATCCCATATCAGCATGGTTAGAATATAAACTTCTTTCTTGATCTCTGAAAGCAACTTCTATATGTTGTAGATACCTAAATATGCAGTCTGCCTCTTACTTAAATAAGGGGAGGCAGGGCATATTGTAAGAAGTATTTGTGAAAGTCAGCTGAGTCTAATGAAGCTGATATATATGGGTGGCATAAAAAAAAATGTGCTAACATTTTTCTTACTCCACACAATCAATGCAAAAGAGGAATAGGGACACACGGGAGTAGTAGCCATGACTCCTATTACCTTCTCTCATAGACTCTTCTCTACACATACATATCTCCTTGGTCATTTTGTTCTCTCTCTGCACTCAAAATCCCTCACTGCTGAATGCTGTGGAGCTAAGTACTGTGTTATCGAGGTCTGGCATGGTCTCATGTTTGTCAGGGCAGTTTGGGATTCCATGATTTTCATACTTTTCTAATAAATATCCATGACTTGCAACATTCTGGAGTCCCACGAGAGCTGGTGGATTGGGTGCATGGAGTGAGCTGAATAGCACAAAGTGGAACAAATATAATTAAGATCTGTATAGTTGAGCTAGGCACTGTTTGGGAGGTTAATAGAGAGGAGGAGCTCAGCATGACAAAGGAGCCTCCTAGCCTGGCTGACTTGAGCTGAAGGACTGCACATGATTACACAGTGGAACAAATTTCATTACAAGCCTCACGATCAACATTTTTAAAAGCTTAGTGGAATGGGTCAAGTTCACAAGAATAATTTGGTTACTACAAAAACATATCCATGACAATTGACACTTTTTATGCAATCAGAATATTTCTGTCCTCTAAAGTCCCAGCCCTGCTATGACATAATTGTCCGGGTTTGCTCAAGTGCTTACTGTATTTGATCAAAGCATCTAATTAGATAGACCAATGACTGACTATACCTACAGTTTCAACATTCAAAAATTGTTTTCTGTGAGCCACTAGAAATAGTAGAGGGAGAAAAAAAGCCTTTATTTTGATGTACCGAAGGAATTTGTGGTGAATTTGAAAGGAAAATCTGCAATCAAACATTCTCCATTGGTTTTGAGATCACAATAGTGAAAGATAAATCAAAGTTATAATATATATATATATATATATATACATATGACAGTGCATGTATATATGTATACATACGTATGTCTACATCTGTCTATATAAATCCATGCTTCTTTGCTAATTATTTTCTTTTTCCATTGATTTCTACTGAGATATAAAAGGTTAGGCCAAGTGATGTTAAACTCTTTTGATTCAGATTCCAACATTTCCTTTTCTTCTCATAATAAATATTCTTTTGACACGTAAGTGCAATTGCCCTGTGAGTTTCCTTTTTCAGTGATTGCCTAATCAAGAACATACCCTGGTTTATGGAACATGAAGGATCTCAGAATAGCTTATCTTGCATATCACAGTGGGTTCCATACTACTAGTAGTTATTTTAAAAATCATGATAGATGAAAGAGACACAAGGCAAAACCCCAACTATTGCAGTAATGTCAGCTATTTCTTTTGCATTTAAGCTTCCTCCAAGCTTTGCTCTGATATAGATTACATACAAAACATATTGACTCGGTAGTATTAAAGGATGACAGGTAGGGAATGTTTTCTCTGAAAATGTCATATTAAACACGAGCGTATTCTTCTGAAATTATTTACATAATCATTTCTCATATCACTTCAATTTTCTTAAGGATGCTAATATACTTTTTTGCACAACTATTCAATAAAGAAAATGAAAGACAGAGAAATGTTGTATCTGTGCAAAAGCATGTATGCAGAATCTTGGTGAAAAGACTTCAAGCAGTTCCAAAGAGTGGGGTTTTCAAATTTACCTAAATTACCTAGTCTGTAATACAGTAATATTTCTGGGAGGCATGGAAATTTAACTACCCCCTTCTACAGAATAAGAGCTGAGGTACCAGTCTGAGGTTGGCAAGTGGTTGCTATCATGACTAACTGTATTAAAATCAATGACATTAGTTGTGCATGATACTGCTCACAAGCTGAATAAAAGATTTCACATTCTGACTCCAAGAGACAAAGTGGTTTGCCCAAGGTCTATAGTCTGGGACTCAAAAACCACTTAAGCTTGTCCTTAATTTGTAGCACATGTTTAAGTGTTTTTCTGCAGCAGAAATAAATAGAGAATTATTGACAGAATTTAAATCTCGGTCTCTCAAGTACCAGGTCATTTCCTTAATCAAAAGAACACCTTGACTATATGTGATAAATGTTAATGGGAATTGAGTATGTCTCATATCTCCATATTTGCTGATTTTTGTTTTGTTTTACAAATCTGACTGCAAGGGAATAAATCCTAAATACATCTTATTTTTTATGGGAAGGTATCTTGGCTAAAGTATTAAAAGAGAGTAGAAACAAGGTGGGAAACACAAATCCCTAAAAATGAGAAGATTAAAACATTGTTCTTACTCCAGCAGTATAATTCATACAGAATAATTCATAATCAGGTCTGTCTTCTTTGTTAATACTGTGTCATGGTGGGTTCCTACAGGAAGCTGGCAATACAACAGGTATCATCAATTTCTTGAAATGTGTTCACAGTGCACATCTGGAACTCAATATATTTTTTGTGGTTCCAGCAGTAACATTTTTAGAGTTGTTCTCCTACAGGCAAAATAGTCTTTAGACATGGAAGATGCAGAGAAAAACTGTCAAGAACAGTTTCATACAACACGTACAGCTTATTTGTGTATGCGAACCAAGAATGGGATATCTCCTCTTCTACAAACACCTGGCTCAATATTGATTAACCTAGATTTTCACTTAGTATACACCAATCTGTAAATATAGTCTAAAACTCAGTTCCACAGGCATATAACTGATATGAGATAAGGCACTCTGGGAAGGGTGAAGAAGGAGATATGCTGTACCTATAAAAATATACGAAGGATAGTTCACTGATGTGAACACCAACTCTCCCCATCTGGTGTTCAGCTTCTGACTTTGGGATTCTTAGGGATGCATAAAGATCTGATCTATTAGCATTTTAAAATTTGATTTCTTATAGTGTTGTGCTTTCTGAAGACTTTGTTAAAAGTCTTAAAGATTTATAAAGAAATGTTTACTTGCTGTTCAAGGTAAATTTTACTTTGATCAAGGTATCCAGGAGAATGTGAAACACAGTAGAGGCTGTTCCCAGGGATTTGCTTTCTACTCTTTGAAGGTGCATTGGAGAAAAAACACATACTAAAAAGAATCTATTATAGTACAACTATTCTGTTGCCAGCATCTGGCTCTGGAAATCTACTGTACTGTACATGCCAGAGTCCTTCCTGCTGGACTGAGGTGCCAGCAAAGCAACCCTTGGAGCCCTGGCATAATTGCCACATTTCACATAGCAAAGGAAAACTGATCTGCAATATACAATAGTACTAAAAATGATAAAAATACTTCATGTACTTTATTTTCCAGGTCATTAAACTCCCTCTCATTGCTTTATATGTGTACCTGAGACCATGCACTTAAGCCTGAGATTTCCTGGTAGGAATTATAGCTGGGACACTGGGCAGTTTTGGTGGTTAAGGAGAGCTCCCAGGAGCTGCACACAGACCATAACAGGTCTTTCGCATGCACATTATGCAAGAGGTGCCTAACAAATGCTACTGCTTCCACTTTGTATTCACAACACTGTGGACAGAATGTTTGCTTGAAGAGGTGAGGAAGTAGGGAAAAACTCATATTGGAGTAGCTCAGCTGTACATTGTCTTCCTTTGGTATGTAGGAATTTATCTTCATGGCATAGAAAGTAGCCGACCGGTGACCAGCCACACAGGATTGTTCTGTAAATGGAAGTGCTTCAGAAAGTCACAGTTCACTCCTGGACCACTGTTTATTGGTGCATCTGCTACATCAGATGTACTGAGGAACCAGAGTCATGGTAATTTACTTCTTGAAAAAAGACAGGGATGGCCCCCAAAGACAGTATAATTGTTTGCTGCTACACTGCCCTTTTTTATTTTACTCAAATAAGGCACTGCTTCAACAATGGACTTTATCCATCTATGCCTTTCTAGTAGAATTTGTGAATGACTTCTTCACTCAGTCTGTACACTGAATGTAAAACCTTCCTTATGGTGGAGTCCTCTATAAACAAAAAATTATCATAACACTTCTAAAAAACCTAGAGACTCATGCCCAGAAAACATTCTTTCATCCATCCTTTGGGGAGAGGGACATTTGGATAATGTATACGCCTTGCATACGTTTCTCTCCCTAAATGCAGTAGCTGGAATGAAACCATCTTTGTAGTTGATGTTTTAATTTTTTTACCCTGAAGGAAAATATCTAATGTAACTTTTCAATTTTCATTAACTATGGCTAAGGTTGCTATAGGCTAAGCTCTCAGCTATGAATTAAAGTAAAGCAAAGAAACTCTACAGAGAAGCATTTCAGATAAATGCCAACCTTCGTGTTTTGTGGGAACACTAAGCTTGGATGGGACTGCAGTAGTTATGTTTCTCTCCTGCTCTTCTAATAGTAAATTCAACAGGAAGATGTACTTTTTTCCCCACCCTGTTCTCAATCCCATGCCCCCAGGTAGATAGAATGCTGCTGTACCATAGCTGGAAATGTAAAAGATGTAAAAGATCAGAATTAATAGATTTAAGAGAAGTAGGATGACACTCAGAAAGAAAAGCTAAAGCAGAATACATACAATGGGAGAAGAATTATTCCAAACAACAGAATTCTCGCCTCTAGAATAATTGTTGTGACTTAACATAGCTCCAATACTAGAAAGAATACTGAATATATTAAGGCAAGACAGAGAGAGTCTTTCTTACTCCAAACTTGAATACTGATTCCTGTGTTGAATTGGCCTCTGAGCCTCTCCTTGAATGATATACTAGTCACAGGCCTGGTCGCACCACTTTTCAAAACCAAGTAGTTAACACTTGATTTTTTGTCAAAGTTTTATTAGATGCTAGCATAAACTTTCAAATTACTGGAAAGCTGATATTAAATATTGTCAAATCAGAAAGTCTTAATACATATGTTTAGGATGTCATCTGATAACTATTGTGCTTGTTCTTTAGGTCAATTGATTATACAACAAGAGTTTTATTTACAAGTGTAAGGTGATTAGAAAAATGAAGACCATGATTTCCATTCAGTCTGCTAAAAACTGATTTTAGGTATGTCAGACAGACTTCACAGGCTGAAATGTGTCTGTCTTTAGGCAAGTCTTCAAGTCATTAGTAGTTCTTGCATAGCTTGCTAAAGTGGAAGTGAATAGTTTTCTTTTGCAACCTAGTTGCAAAATTGTCAAAAATGTAACTAGATATTATGGGATCTGCAGGGCATATGGCTCACTGCAACAGGGATCAGCGTGTAATGTAGAAACACATAGAAACAAGGGGTTTTTTCCCTATTTCTGTTTCTTCCTCAAAGCTGGGAAAAGGGGAAGTCTCCCATCTTAAAACACAAATGAGTTTGCAGAACAGACTGGCAGTATGAAGAAATTAGCTCTTTAAACCAGAGAACTGATCTTCAGGAAATATCATGTTATATAATCTCTCTTTACTGGTTATGTTAACAAAGTAGATGTGTGGTACAGCGAGTGTAACTCTGCTTTTTCTTTGTCAAGCCATTACACTATGTCATACATGGAGAGTGAAAAGGAAATGATGCAGCTCCTACTGATCCACTCTGGCCCAAATAAAGATAATGTATTCAGTACAAGATTCATTCAGAGAACCTGTCTTTTCTATGATGTAAATGAAATTAATTACTTTTCTTTAGTCCTTTGGGTTTGAAGCATTTATTTCCCTAATGCATAGAGACACCTCTGTGCTGACAGGGAAACTAAACTATAAGCTACCATCAGTGCTCAAAATACTGACATAAACTGAACATATATTTAAAACAATAGAC
Source organism: Lanius collurio (assembly GCA_020086605.1). Lineage (NCBI taxonomy): Eukaryota > Metazoa > Chordata > Aves > Passeriformes > Laniidae > Lanius > Lanius collurio. Next base: position 742,683 of record JACBWW010000012.1, read on the forward strand.
ATATTTAATTGCCATTAAATATATGTATTTAATGTGACAAGCTTACTGTCACATACTTAAAGCTATTCCTAAGTTTCAGAGATTTCAAATATAATGTTTAATGGCAATCTGCCTTGATCAAGATATAAGGTATCATTTGTTGCTCTTTCATCCCTGTGTCAATCTAAACTGTACATATTTGATGACTTCATATGGCAAGGACTCTTTTGGAGTGATTGGAACTCCCAATTATTGTTCATACTGTCACAATATGGTTCAAAGGGCTCAGTCACATATCAGCTTGTCCATGAGAATGCTTGTCCTGTCAATCCACAGCAAAGGGAAGGTGAAATAACTGAAATTAAATCTTTTCCAGATACTATTCTGCTGCACCTGCCCTATAGAGGTGTTCTGTTGAGCCCTTGGTGTTACAGCAGTTCAAAGTCCTTTGCTTGTGTTGTAAGTATTCACTGGAAGGGCTGGAATCGCCACTCATGGCTGCTGAAGGGTACCCAGCTATCTTTGATTTATTACAAAGCTTTCAAAGAGCATGTTAAAATTCACTTGCTGAATGTTCAGCTTCTCTTCTTGTTGAAAAGCAGAAGCTGTAATCATAAATAATAGAACCTTAATCTATTAGTGGTCTTACTAACAGTTGCACAGAACACTTAATAATGAAATAACATTTGAAGCTATAAATACTAAATCAAGATGGAAACAGATTGCCTTATACCTGAATATAAATTGCAGATACAATACAACCTAAAATTCAAACTGAGATTTAAGATGATTCCCAGATACTTAAATTCCAAGGCATAATTTAATATGGGTTTAGCTAAAGTACTAATGTTTAATTGCTCCTTACAAGAGCTCTTTCAACAGAAGACTTGATTATGCCTAAATCAGGCCAGAATGATATTAAAATCATGCTGCAAAGCAATATAAATTTGACCTATCACTGATGCAGTTCCATAAAGAACGGCACCATCTTCATGGAGAACCATTTATTTATATTTTATTTCTATTTTGTACAAAATTGATAGCTTCAAGGAAATAAGCTCTCAGAAAGAGCAGCTGATATACTGAAAGTCTGAGAATTTGTTTAATCAATGTACTTTCTTTGTAATTAGATAACATGAAAATGAGTAACCTTGAATATCTATTCCACAGATAGTCCCTTTTAACAAAACTTTGCAACATTCAGTTATATTTTGGTATGTTTGAGCTGGGTCAAGACAGTAATCACAACTCAGCAATAAGCAGGGTCTGAGTGGATCTCAGAAGATCATAAACTGCACCCCACTTCCTTGGACAGAAAGCACTTGCCCCTTCAACATTCACAAAGAGTGAGGATTAACCCACTACCACCACATCCCCAAGAAACATGCTTGGATTTATCATCCTTACTGGACACTTAGAAAAACCTGTTCAAACTATATATTTCTTGTTGAAGTTTAAACCTACTTCTTGTCCAATCTTCCCTGAGGATAAATTATTTTCTTCCCTAAGGATAAACTATTTTCTTCCCTGAATCAGTTTGAAAATTTTTACCATAGTCTCCTTTTCCCCAGACCTTCCTAGACTAAAAATCTCCTTTTTTTTACTCTTTTATTTTTCAGCTTCTAACCAGATTGTCAGGACTTGTTTGGACCCCCTATCGACTTGAATCCTACTACACATGGGTAAAGCTGAAGTTCTGTCAATTCCAGCCATGGTGGACAGTTTGCTTCACATGTTCTGCATACCAGAGACAACTCAACATACAGCCTGGTGTGTTCTTTTCCTTTTTCAGAAGAAGGATGTTGTTGACTAATGCTGAGTGTGTTGTTCCCAGATCTTTTTTGGAAATGTTACTGAACAAGTTCCTCATCCTTTATTTGTGCAGTTGATTTTTTTTTTTGCCCAAGGGCAATATTTTGCAGTTGGTTTCGATTAATTTCTTATCTTTTTCTTTTCTGAACTACTTCTTCATTTTTCAGGGTTGCTTTGATTCTTAGCCCTGTACCCCAGTAAACTCATTGCTACACATCATGGTGCTATGAGCAAAGATCAACTGTATGCTCTGGTCTTTTATCCAGGCTACTAATGAAAACATTGAACACATTCATAACCAAACAGATCTTTGAGGAACCAATTCTTTACATACCTTCACCAAATCTGACAAATACTGTCTTAGTGTATTTATCACTCAGTTTTACAACTATTCTCAATTAAATAAATTATGATATCTTGTCTAAATAATATACAAAATGGTGTCAAAAAACCTTACAAAAGTTATCTACTGCTATGGTCTATTTGTGTAGCCCATTAACACAAAGAGAATTTAGGAATTATAAAAACAATTGAAAATTAAATATCCTATCAAATATCAACTTTCACTTATTTACTGTAACTCTCTCTTTTTTTCTCCTTCCCATTCCTGGCTATTTTACAAGGCAATTTCACCCTTTTTTTTTTAAAATATATTTCTTCTGCCTTAAAGCAATACAATTTTTTCTTCATGACAACAGGACAGGAAGAGGCCTAAGGTGGGAGTGTCTTGGTCCATGGAACAACTTTCACAGAATGACTGAACTCTCTGTCTAGGGAAATACATGAGTGGCCCAAGCAGGAGATTCCAAGTTGTACCTAAGTCTGTTCTGTAATGCTACACTATGTACAGCCATTTTGGATGCTATAGGGTTAGAGGACCTTGCTGATATACAGGAGAACATAAAACGTCCAAAAGAAAACTAAGTTTTTTAGATACCAACATGCTTCCAGAACCTGCTCCCAATAGTCTTCTGGTCATAAACATTTAGGATCTGTAGGCTTTCTGCTCATAAAATGGAGATTTTTTTTTTAAACCCTGGATCCCACTTTGTCTTGAAAGTGAGTAACTGGGACAGGTTATGTAACCAGAGTCTATCCCATGTTTGTGCATGCAGCCTGCTCCATGTGTCCCAGCAGATGGATGGAGGCACACAAGCAATAGGATGGGGACTGAATGTACAGCTTACAGACTTCTAGATATAGAAGGTCTTTCATTCCCTTTCTCCTGCCCAAGGAAAAGAGACTATTCTGGCCATGGAATACAATGAAGAAGACAGGATAAGAGGGGCCTTATGAGATTCCATATGCCCCAGAAAGGGACAAAACTCAAGCAAGCTAATAGAATAACCATAGGAATTCCCATCTTCTGACAGTGCCTAGACTCACCTCAGCTTGAGCCAAAAGCATCCTTTTAATCCTTCTTAACCCAAACATCATGGTGCTTCTCCAGGTAACAATACTCTACTTGTATTGTCATTATCACGGTTCTGTACTTATTTGGAATTGATGCCATATGTAAATCATTCCATTACTAACCCTTTGAAACCAAGGTTAGAACCTGAAATGTCATGATGCAATGGATCCAAAGGACAAAAGTCATCAGTTCATAGTAGAATTCTGCATAAGGAGGAGTTTTGGGCTCCAGAAAGAAGAGATCTATGCAAGATCTCCCAGGTTTGGAAGACTGAAAAAAACAAAACACAAACAAACAAAAACTCTCCAAAAAAACCAAACCACCACCAACAATATGACCCACTAAAGCAAACAAAGAAAAAGAATACAATATTATAAAATTACTATTTAGCTCCATGTAGTGTAATTCTACAGTATAACAGAAAAATCTTGGGATGGACAGTATCTCCCAACCTGGGGGGTTGTTGCATAACTTTTCAATTTCTTAAAATATTGAGAAAAGTATCAAATCAAAAAGATTTTTCTCCCTAGACATGTATCATGTGGAGGAATATTCTGCAACAGACTGTGACTTCTGACCTGAATCCAGCAGAAAATCAGCAAGTCCATAAAGATGAACATGGACACATCCAGTCTGAAAACAAGATCAAAGGCAGGGCTGCAGAGTTAGTTTCTTAATTAAGGCAATTTGAGTAAAAATAACGAAGGCGGAAGTCACATTTCTGCAAAAGCAATTTGGCAGAAGGGCTAGCCCTCTTCTTTATAGTACTTCAGATGAAAAAGGAAGATGCTATTAGTTGCTTTCTTTGTTAAGTGTTTGAATTGAAACCTTGGTGCCACTCGTTTACTATTTGCCAGTAGCGCTGAGTGAGTAATTCTCTGCCTGTAATTTCTTCGACTAAATTAGCCTCTTTTTCTTCTCATGGAATATCCATCAGCAGATCATGATTTTCTCATTTAAACCTACTCAACAAATAAGCCTGAATTTTTCCCTGCAAACAGATTGCAAATATTTGAAATTCAAGCTGCATCATTTATTTAGGATTGGTAAATCAGGTCACACTGTTTGTTCTCTCTGACTGAAGTAGTGTTAGGAGCACGACTTCCTTTGCACAGAGTTGTGTGTTCCTCCTCAAAATCAGACTTCCATAAATGCTCACAGGAAACAAAATTTGTATTATTGCTTTTTATACACCTTTTTGAAAAAAGTAAATCTCAATTGATTATTCTTTCACCAAGAAGGAAATCTGAATAGATTCTGTTTGACTATGGGTAAAGAGAATTAATTTAAGAATTTTAATGATTACTCGTGGATATTTTTTAGTATTATTCATGGCATGTTTGTCTGTTTACAAAGAATGAATTAGATAAAAAAGGCCTTCAGTCCTTAAAACATCCTCACAAAAGAAAGAAAAATACCAAAATAACAAAAAGATTAAAAAAAATATTTCCAGTATTTAAAGAGAGGAATGCTGAATCATACAGCAAATTTGGCAAAAGCAGAAAACCGGGAAAATCCGACCACTCAATTTTGCACCATTGATCAAAAAACACACTTTAACAAGCCATGAAAAAGCTCCAATCTACAGTTTTTGTTTTATTTCCACAGAGCAACAGGATTCTGGTTAAGGAGGTTCCTTGTGGACGATAATTGCTATGCTGTTTGCAAATGTTGGTATAATTTGGAAGTGTAAAATTATTGTCACATGATGGTACCATGGATTCAGCTAGTCCACTGTTGAATGGAGAACAAACAAAAAGCATAAAAGAATATTCCAAAATGTGGTCATTTATTTTTACAGGGATTTAATAGTTATAAATATAAGCACACATTTTCTCTCTAAGTATTTTGATAGTTTAGAGAAACAGATTTTCTGGAAGAGAACTGGGGAGGAAAGGAGTGATTATACACAGATAGTGAATGGCATCATGGAAAAGCTCATAAATAAGTAAAATAAGCACAAACACACACAGGGCAGCTGTCCTACTTCCCAGCTTCTCAAATGTCTCTTTCCTACAGGCCTTCTCTTCCTCTTTACTCCTCCTGACCAAGGTCAGCTCCTTCCTTTACCTTTAAAACAGCCATTGCTTAGCCATCTGACAGATCAGCCTAAACAAGATTTTAAACAAGCAAAGGCAAACCTGACACTTCTCCCTTACAGCCATGAGGGCAGACAGACTCTCCAGTAACTGTGCCAGGCACATAAAACCTGTATAGAATATACTTTTCAAAATTACAGTCATCAAGAACTGAAGAACCAAAACTCAATTCAAGAGCCACCAACACAAATATTGAAAAAACCTCACCTCTATTCAGAACCAAAGCAATTATCTAAACATAAGTTCTTTAATGAGCACTATCCCAAACAGGAGTTCAGAATAACATATAGGTTAATAACAATAATAATAATAAAAAATCTCAATATTTTTGCAAGTTATGTAAATAGTCCAGCTTTGTTCCTAAAATGAATAAATAAATAAATAAATAAATACATTAAATGAAACATCAGGTTTCTATCTGCCTATAATATTAAAAAAAAATTTCCACAGAACTGAAAATAAAGACACAGAAAGTCACAATGGAAATATATATATATATATATAACAACACATCTATATCTATAGACCTATATCTATCTATCCATCTATATATATCTCTGTCTATCTATCTATCTATCTATCTATCTATCTATCTATCTATCTATCTCAGCATTTCTGGCTTTCACATGTTTTTGCATAATGATAGGGCTAATATAACGTAACAAATCCTAAACTGTTTTCACAAGGAGTGGAAAAAAGATGTGTAAAAGTATGCTCTGTCTTGCTTCCTTCTGTTCACAATGTATCTAAATACAACAAATGGTGTTCTTGCTCTTTCTGTCTGTTTCTCAATCTGTTTGGAAAGTAGCCATCATTCTGCAGCCAACCATAATATTTGACACTTCCTGACATCATGAAAGCCACCATCTGTCTATCATTGAAGCCCTGTACTTTTTAAAGACTGCTTGGCCTGATCTTTAATGAAGCTTTACTGTGAATGCACAGATCAGTTTAGATAGAAAACTGGGAAAGTCTGACAAAAAGACTGTGCAAAATCTTTTCGTTAGTTTCAGACACAAAACAAATGGAATATCAAGACCTTCTTGCAGTTACCAAAGAAAAAGTTCAGTTCACTTTCAGTAAGTACAAGGTCCAAACTCATCATGGAAAGTTTGAAGCATAAAACTGAATTCAGACAAAAATTCAAAATTATTCAAAAAGTGGTTTTCCCTCTCTCACCTATCTACTGTTTTGAAAGATAAATATAAGTGCACTTCCAGCGTTTGTAAGAGGCATAAAGTATAGAATAGACTCTTCATTGGAAATCATCATGCAATTTTTTATTTAGGTATTATGACTGTTTTCAAACATCCAAAAAGCAGGTTTTCTATGGTTTTGGTTTGATATATAAATTTTAATGACTCTTAAATAACAAAAAGATAGAAATCTCTGTTTTGTAAATATATGCTAGAAGGAAGGCATAGGATTTTTTTTTTCCCCAGGACATATTTTAACAGGGAAATTTATTCCCTGTGATATTTTAAGGCATGTGTTTCTACCATAATTTTTGCACAAAACAGTGACTCAAGGTGTAACAGTTCTACTTGCTTTACTTAGAACAGATTTGGATGAAAACCTTTAGAAATCCGACCTGGAAAACCATGACCTTTTAATACCCTTTGCTCTGTTTCCTTCATCTAAAAATTAATTCAAGTGTCTCCACATGGCTACAGAGGCAGAACTTCCCATGCAGCCTTCAAATCTGCTATACTCTTACTGATCTACAGCTCCAACACAAACCAATTCATGGATGGAAGGACAAGACCCTGTTCCCTTTGGCTACTGCTGCTCCTCTCCTCCTCCACCACCAGTCTGCCCTCTGCTTTACTGGTGCTGAGAACGGAGATGAAGCATTTCCTGTGCTTTTCTCAGTGTGGCACCAGTAAATGTGGCTGGTCTGTCAGCAAACAATTCAGGTCAGGAGAGCACACTGTGCACAAGCTGTGGGGGCTAAGCACCCTGCAACCACGAGCAGCCTCACAGGGTGACAGTGAAGAAGCAGCATTCAATAGCCCAGAAAGATGCTTGAGGTCTCAGAAAACGCTTCTAGAAGGGAGCTGCAGTGCACTTCTCACCACTACTACCTCTGCAAGACATTGCTGTTAAGGTTGAAATTAATGGACATGAGGGCATAAAAGGGAAATGGCTTTCTTCTTGACAATAGATGGCAATTATAATAATTATTATTTTCACTTTGGTAATTATCTCAGAGCCAGCCACAATCATTCTCAAAGCAAAAATTGAAATGTGGTCCTGAATTTTGCAGTAAGAACACATAAGGTACAGCATGGTCTGAGTATCTCTCCAAATCCCATTTGCAACCCCGTTCCTATCAATTTGTGCACCCTTCCACTCAATGTCATGGAGCTTGTCCCCCAGTCCCCTGTCAACATTATTCACCCTACATTTCCTGCCATCCTGTCATACCATGGCAAGCCACAGCTGCAGGAGTTGATCTGCACATGCAGTAGGTTTGCAGGGCAATGTTTTGACAGTCGGGAGGCTGCAGGGAGTGGCTTTGACAAGCCACAGAAGCTCCCCACATGCTTGACTGAGCCAGCTGGTTCCAAGACAGAGCCACTATTGGCAAAGGCTGAGCCCATCACCAATGGTGGTAGTGCCTCTGGGATAGTGCATTCAAGAAGGGGTGGGGAAGAAAGGGCTTTTCTGTTGCTTGTTTGGAATTTACAGCTACCAGGATGTTCTCTTTCACACCCTCTCCCTCCCTCTCTTCTCTCCCCATTACCATGACACCTGAACATCTCAATCTTCCATTAATTTACCCAAACAATGCTCCTGTGAGGCTGGAAAGTGCTGTTGCCCTGTATCATGCTACTATCCTGATGGCAGAAAGGCAATGAATGTGCCCAGCACTGTGTCAACTCTCAGTAACAGAGCAGAAATCTGAGCACAGCTTTCCTGAGTCCTAGGCTAATTTCCTCGTTGCTGGTTCCCATGGGGTCTTCTCATTCACGAGTCTTTATTGTTTTATCAGCATCTTCAGGTTTACTGCTTTAAAGAACTACATGTTATGATTTTAATAATCAGTTTTTTTCCATAGATATTTTTATCCTTTCACAGCTTTTTCTGCTACATATTTTTCGGTTTATAAAAATTGGCATCTTCTAAAAATATTCTCTTGCTTTCTACACAAATATAGAGCATTGGAAATTGATTTTGTTGATTGGAAGATTTCACTTAAAGGAAAAGTGAAGTTGGTTTAGAGCACAATATGCATCAGAGTGATAATTTATTCTAAACTAAATATCCTACGAGGTAAATGTGCAACCTCACACTGTGGAGAAAGGATGGCTGTATTTAAATATGGGTATTAAAGGTTTTAGAAGAGTAAGCTGCCTGAGAAAATTATGCATAGTGGTTAAATAAAGAATAAATTTGGAGAAGCTGTTCTGGTTAGAACAATATTTTTCAATAATGATTACAAACCCTTTAGTTTATTTTGTGTGCCCAAAACCAGGGCAGTCTAATCAGTATCAGTTCAAGACTATTTTTTGCCAAAATTTATGAGGACTAACAAAGTTGGTCAAGGCCAAGAACAACTAGGATAACAATAATATATATTTTTGATATTCCCTTAATCACCAATTTTTTTTGAGTTATTCTACTATGTACTCTTATCATAGGAAAAAAAAAGGAAAAGGCAAGCCAAACAATCCCTGCTGCAAATAAGGATTGAAAGGTTGGTGTATTCAGTCTTTGAATCCTGAGGCAGTGAAAAATTATTGTCAGTTAGTAATGGATGCCATTCTTTCATTTTAAAATAATTTTAAAGAAAATTCAGAATACAGCTCTGCTGAAATAACATTGCATGCCAGTAGTGATAGCCAACCTTCTTGTATAAAGTTCTATATCCTGTCCACTACCAGATGCAGCCCAAGACTTTTCTGCTGGCATAATTTTCAGATTAAATGAATAATTATAGAGATGGATAGGATGGAAAGTCGGGAGATCTAGGTTAAATCCTACAGCTGCCACCTACTTTTGCATGACCATGTACTGAATGCTGAAAATCTCCTTCATTCTCTCAGACAGGGATGCTGATACTTCTTTTTCTCTCTTACTTTGACTATCATGTTTCCTTAGGTATAAAACCCTTACAGCAAAGACTGCTTCTCCTGTATCAAATAAATAATTGTATCTTTGGTGGGATATTTTATACACAGTTGTAAGATAAATAATCATGCTCCAGTCCCTAACTCAACATTCATAAACTGGGAAATTGTAGTTAACTCCTGAGAAGATTAATTAGAATGGATTGTAAGAAAGGTTAAAATGATAACACAGTGACCTAGGCTAGTCCTTTTAGGAGGAAATGTGTTGTCTTTAATGTCTGTCACTACATTTCTTATGAAGTGCTGAAAATGTCTGTAACTTGAAAATACACATCTAGAACCATCTTAATATAAAGTTTCAACTCTAGAACTCTTTCCTGAGCTAAGGAGAGCAAAGAAAGAAAGGAAGGGAGGAGGCCCAATTGAAAGTTAAATTATTTCATGCTAATGTCTGAGTATGTTCTGCAGTTCATCCAGTCCCGAAGAACTGCTCTTCAGTTTGGTCCTGCACTCCTACTTCACTGTGGTCAGACCATGAATCAATTCTTATGCTCTTTCTGTCCATTGTCTGTTTTTCTTCCTTTCTTTGTGTAATTAAACATGCGAAAGACTCTTCTATTAGCTCCCTAGAACGGACTTAAGGGATAATTGACCTGACCCACAAAATGGTCAGGAAATTTTATGTATAACACAGCTATCTTCACCTTGCCGGAGCATTCAGGAGGATCTGGAGATTCTGCCAGCCTGGTGCTTCAAAGGATCAGGCCCATAAAATGCTCAGTAGTTTGTATTTATGAAACAGAAGCTACATCCTGAGCTAGCCAATCTACTGTATTCCCCATAGATGCAACCTAGCATCAGCTATGTTTGCTATCTCTATTCCTGTTTAAAGGTGTCAGCCTAAATTCAAGCAGCTGTCAGCTACCTAGTGGGCTTGGCTCTTTTCTAGTAGTTAATTGTGCAGACACCATTGATTGGGGTATTAGGCCAGTTGTGCAGGCTCTGCTTTGCAGAGAAACAAAGAGGAAGAAAGAGAGGAAAATAAATCCATTCATTATACATATGCCAGACATAACAAATATAACCCCAAAGCTATTTGCAAAATTAGCTAAGCATACATGCTTAATGTGCAGATTATTTTCCATATCTTGATCGTGCTATGGCCGAGATACACTGCAGAAACAGAAATGAGATGTAAGCAGTTTCTTTTCAATCTTGTTTCTGATTTCAGTAATTTTATTTTATAATCTTCTGAGCAGACAAAACTCTTTCAGAGAAAATTAGATTCATAAAGTTTGTTGGCCAGAAGGGAATATTAGTAACACCTTTGTAAAATACAAGTCACTTCACCCTGTTAACTCTGTATCCAACTCAACAGTGAGCTAATGTCTGATCATGGCAACCATTCCATAAACATCTAATAATTTTCAAAGTCACAAAATGGAAAGCATACAACATAGAGTGAAACGAAATCTAGACTTTTTCCAGAAACTTTCTAAATGGGTTTAAGTTCCCAGCAAGACAAAAAATATTTTAATAATTTTTCTCTGCTAGTGAAGATGTGTGAGACATACTCTCTTCTTCTACTCCATGAGTGAAAGACTTTTATATGGAAATAAGGGAACCCTCATCATCTTTACTGATGTTGTAACTAGTATGGCTTAACAGACTAGCCATTTGGGGTTCTGCTTTCATGTCCTGGCATAGGTTTTAGTGAAGGTTTAAGGTACTGAAGTTTTAAGGATATGTTCTGTTAATATGCAGTACAAACTTTTTTAGTGATTATTCTAGAAGCCATATAACAGAAATAAGCCCTTTTTTTCTTTTGTTGCCTACTGTAAAATAAATATGTACAGACATGCATGTGTCTATATGCAAACTAATTCCTAACTTTAAATGCTCAGGCATGAAGAATCACAACATTTCTTGGTTTCATAAGGAAAAGTATAGCTTACACATTTGACAAAAATTCGTTGCAAAGCAGTGGAATATCCCTTCAAAATCACTGGCCCTCTGTGGGCTGTCACTCTTTTCTCAGATGTGACTGACTGAGAAGTAAAACACACCTGACATACTTTGGGGACTTAAATCCAATAAGACTGAAATGGATAAGGCAATGATCTGAATGGTGTCTTGAAGAATGGTGGATTTGATAAATAGATCAAGCTCAGCAACAAGACTCATCTGACTCTTCCTCCTCTCACTTTTACTAGCACTGACTTCTCTAATTTTTCTTCTCTGGTAACCCTTAACATGTTCAGTTGTGATGCCTCCAGCAGGGCCTTAACCTGTATAATTCCACTACCATCACCCATGTGTTTTTCACAGAAGAGTGCTTCTGATGCAGATTTATCAATATCCAGACATGAGTATCAGAGCATGGAATTTGCTTCTAGAAAGATTCAGAGGACTTTCAATGTCCAAAAATTTTAGTAAACTGAAATTTCTTATCCTTAAAAGCTGACTAAGTCGAAAGAAAAAGGTGAAACAAGCTTAAAGGATCTGAGAATCTTATTCCTCCCCCATCTCTGTTCTTTTTCATTTCCCCTGGAGAGGAATATGACATTTGTTTTGGTACACAGAATCTTTTTGAAAATCTGACTGATTGCATATTGAGCTTTGTGTGCAACCACTTTGATTTGAAAGAAACTGCATTTTCCAAAATAAAGCAAGGAGCGCTGAGAAGGGAGAGACACAGCTGTATGAAGCTCCATGTCCCAGCAGTGGGTGTGTCAGGTCCCCCCCACTCCTCCAGATGCTTGTTGCTTAGCTTCTGTGCTTTCAGCACAACTTTAGAAGAGTTTCTATCTCATGGTTTCTGACTCTGCCTAGCAACATTTTAAAGATTTTTCTTCTGTCTGGAATTTTGTCTGTGAATCTTTTCAAAGACCATATTTGTGGTGATACATGCTATCAGGCAGAATTAGCAAAATTTTGCCTGACGCAGGCAAACAATATTTGAGCAGGCAAACAATATTTGAGCTAGTTTGTGGCATCAGGAAGAACACCCACAAAGAAAGTGCCACTTTCTGAATTGTCTAAACTATCCTTTTCAATCTATAGGCAATTGGCACCTAGGCCTCTCGAGAGTGGCATCCCACCTTTGTGGCGGGCACAGTGCCACCCTAGCAGATGGTCATGAGTGTTGGCATGCTGAGAATCAGTATGTGCATCACGTTTGAGTACAATAGGTCTGCCTCTCATCCAAGTATGTGGGAATGAGAGTCTCTGTGCTGAGTTTCTGTGCCAATGGTTAAAGGAATATACCATCATTAGGCTAGCTGAAGAAAAAGATTCATTTTTTCAAAATTAAGTCACGTTCTCTATAATTATTTGGGAGCAGCATTTCTGCTGCAGTTCTCTGGTTGCTGGATCACTGATAGAAGGCAGAATGCATGTATGCATACATGCACACAGATAGCCCAGCCAGGGAGACACCTTCTTATTTCAACAAAGATATATTTTTGCCCTATTTGGTACCCCTGCTGAATGGCTCATCTACGTACAAAAGCCAGATCCATAGAAGCCAGCATATAATTTGAGCTCAATAGATCCCTAAGAGCACTACAGTATTTGGCATGAAATTTACATATGGAGCCCTTGAAGGGCCTTTCCTATCCTGGAACCAATGAGGTCTAATTTTGATTCAGCAATGACAAAAAAAGCACCTTGCTGACATAACAGAATGGACTTGTTCAAGTTTCTTTTTTCAATTCCATTTAGATCACAGTAAACATGATAACAGTGGGCATGCTTTCTTCACTATCTTCTACCAAAACTGTAAAAATTATTCCCAAGTAATATGGAGGCTCAGGCACTTAGACTGATTTTTCTTGCCACTACCTCTTCTAGTGTAAAATGTGGTAGGAAATAAGACTGCCATTGTCTATCAATGGCTTCTTCAGCTAAGGAAGTGCAAGCCAGGAGCATCTGCTTCTCTAGAGAGATGATGACCACCCAGACTTATTGATATTCTTTGGCCTTATGCATTTGGAACTACTTCACAAGATGCACTGCAATTCATCAAATTTCTTCCCTATGTCACTGAATATTCTGTTTGGGCTTCCAAATGTCACTCTTATTGGAAATGTAGACAGTTTAGTCCAAACTGAATAGATTCTCCTGTTGTCATCAATTTTAAGTAGACATATTGAAGAGGGATTTTTTTTTCTGGACTGTGAACAAAACCACTCATTTCTTACCTAATGTATAATCACTGTATGATATTTTAAAATTACCTTTATAATGGCATCAGGAAAAATAATTAGGAAACTTTTTCACTACCCTACTAGTCATTCTTGAAAAAAGAGAGACTGACTATAATGAATAAGTGAGCAATTGACATGGAAGAGCCAGAGTTATATTTCAGATTTTACATCACTTGAAACTATTTTAATTATTAAAAATAATCATTAACATCATCAGCTAAAATCAAACAAATGCAAAGTGGATTCAGGTCCACTTCCAATACCTGAACTCTTTGAATCTGTTCCCTGGAGGAAGCTTTGTTAATGAAAATTATCAAAATATTTTAGATTGGGAAGAAGTATATTATGGATTAAAGCCAACAATCGGTTTTATAACAGTATGCCAATTACATCTTATATAGGTAAATCCCTTGTCCTTGTATCACCAAAAAACTACCAAACTTTGATAGCACAAATTCCAAAGTACCTATGAGGGTTCAGCAGATCACTTAAGTTGTTCTCATTTTAATTTTGAAAATTTCCCCTATATCCTCAAGTTACCAATAATAACTAGATAGGGCTCAGAACCATCAAGGTTTGGAAGAGATCTTAAAGGTCATTTAGTCTAGCCTTCAACCCAGAACCACTATAATCACCCCCAAACAATATCTCAAGTGCCCCGCCCAGACACTTGAAGTCTTACAGGCATAGTGATTCCAGAACCTCCCCGGGCTACCTGTTTCAATGTCTAATCACTCTTTCAGAGAATGTTTTTATAAAATCTGATCTGTACTTCCCCTGATGCAGCATTTCCTCTCATCCTTTCACTTGAGACATGGCAGAAGACACTGACCCCCACCTGACTACAACCTCCTTTCACAGAGTTGTAGAGAACAATGAGTTCCCTCCCAAGCCTCATTTTCTCCAGGCTAAACACCCCCAGTTCCCTCAGTCATTCCTCACAGGAGAGGTTTTCTAGACCCTTCACGAGCTCCATGGCCCTTCTCTGGACACACTCACTGTGCTTTCTGAAGTGAGAGACCCAAAACTGATAATGGAACCAGAGATGCAGTCTCACCAGTGCCAAGTACAGAAGGAAAACCCCTGCCCTGGTCCTGCTGGCTGCACTATTTTTGATGCAGGACAAGATGCCACTGGCCTTCTTGGCTACCTGGGCACTCTGCTGGCTCTTATCCAGCTGGCTACCTACATCTGCTACTCATCCTGCTGTGTCTGCTTAGAGCAATAGGAGCACAGCTCCTCTCATATTTCTCATAAGAAGGAAAAGAAGAAACCATAGAAACTAGTCACCGTTAACACCTATACTTATTCATCTCTATGGTCTAACAACTTGATTTATAAGAGCTGCATAGGGATTCACAGGGAATAAGAAGTTTCTAAGTACATTATGCCTGCATTCAATGACAGGGAAATAATTATATTAAAAAACCCAAGAAGCAATTACATGAAAAAAATAATTAGCATACCAACTACAACTATTGTTTATAAAAATATTATATATATAAATGTACATATAATTTATATATAGGGAAATATCATTTGATATTGCCCTATATATAAATATTAATATATTGTATACCATCATATAATAAGTAGAATGTTAACCCAGGGTAAATGGTCTTGTAAAACTAACAAAATCACTAACTAAAAAAACTAACGGATTATTCAAACCATACTGCAACACAAACATCAAATCCTTCCTTGAGGAAGTTGAGAAGAGAATTCTTTTTGTGTGTTAAATATGCGATGGGCAGATAAACAGAATGAAAACTAAAAAGCTTTTACTATATCATTTACTTAAATCTTTGTATTTCAGATTTAACACAAGTGAAGAGCTCCATCTGGCCATTATAGATTTAGTAGCACTAACCATGCAATAATTGTTTCATCATTTCAAAATAAGAAGTAAAAGTAGTTAAAGGTACCACTACTTTGCCTCATATCAATAATTGGGTCAGAGTCTTTCAAAAGATGACTGAATCTTAATTAATTATTAAATAAATAAAATTATCATTTCAATTATATTTTTAAAAATATCTGCACTAGTTCAATACACAGCTTGAATTGTTCTCTTCTCTTTTCTTTAATATCATTCCATGCCCTTGCAAATAATTGGTTTTTTACTTACAATAAGCCAATAGAACAATAGATAACAAGTCCTACCTTGTCTTCTTGGGACAGTAAGTAACCCACCTCCTGTGTCCTCCTATATCTTCAGAAAGAAAAACAGAAGAAGATAAATTCATATGGCTGGACCTTCCTCTTACAAATTAGGGCAGAGCCTGGAAAAATGTGAGAAGTTCTGACAGTCTCTCTTTAGTGTCCTCAACAAGATTGCAGAGGGAAACATTGCTGAAGTGAAAGGAGTAATAGTAATATATTAAATACCCTTTTGTAAAACACTTTGAAAACTACTGAAAAGGCAGACCTCACACCTAGAAGGCCACTGTACAACAGAATTTATTTTACAGAATAGCAGCAAGGAACCTGAAGCTTCTGCATTAGAAAGGACAATTCTCAAAGATGACCATGACCAATGTATACTCTCCATAACTAGAAAGATTCATCCTTCCATCAGTTTTCTCTTTGTGATTTTACTTTACTGTTTTGCAAAGAACTTCTGGATTGAATGAATCAGGCCTTTTCTGCTGCCATTGGTGACCAAAAAAAGATAATAAAACCATTTTTAAGCTGAGAGTGTATAATTTGAAATTTTAACAATGATAAAGGGGTTTTCTTTGTTTTCACAGACAAAGCCGTTATTACTACTTCATGTATTAAACTAAGTTATACCATATCTCTTTTACATCTGCTTAAGAAACATGTAAACCAGTTTCCTATGTTAAGCAGCATAACAGTCAAAAAGCTTAGTTTTCTGTGAGAATTCAGTGAGAATTATCTACCCTCCATCTTTCCCCAGAACTGGACATCCTTCCTGCACAGCAATCCTCCAAAGATTTAAAACAGCTAGGACAGTGACAGAATAGTAGAATGCATTATCAGAAAACATAGCCAACTTCATTAGTAAATTATTAAGTTAATTAATATATTTGCAACCCTGGCTAATTTCCTTTTTTTTTTTTTTCTCATTAAAGGTAATATCATACAACCTTCAGTTAAGCACATGACATTGTCATACTAAGTTCTGTAGATACACCCCAGGGTTATCACATTATGCATGAACAGGCGCCCAAGAATGACAGTGTCTGAGAGAAAGAAAAAAAAATATTTAGATGTATTCCCAGTGATTGCTGCCAGTAACATCATAACTGACATAGTGCCTGTGCTGGTTTTGGCTGTAGTAGAGTTAATTTTCTAAATTACAGCATTTATAATGAAGTATATCAAAGAGTCAGCATTTTTTGTTTGTCATGCTTTTCTTACATTTTTCTGCTTCTGAAAGTCCTAATTCTCTTTTAAAGGGTTTTTCATAAAGAGTAGCATCAAAAAAGGTAGCGTGAAATTTGAATTTTTTGATCAGAAATATTATAACAAAAATTCTTATTCATTCATTCATTCATTCATTCATTCATCTCATTACAAAATCTTATTCATTGATTCAAGATTCATTTTATCTGCCCTATATGCCTTAGTTAAATCTATGGAGGATTCCATAGTGAAGCACATTGTGTGGCAAACACATCTGACAGATATAGAGATATCTTTATATACCTTAAGGCAAACTGGCTGAAACAGCAGGTAAACTAGAGAAGGTAAGTTCACCTAAACTTGGGCTGAACCTCTTCCAGAGCATGACAAAATGTTATTCCGGACTTTAGCTTCTAGACTCCACCTGAAATGTGGAGGTACTCTCAGGCTGAACAAATGATACTCAAAACCACAATGGTAAATAAGGCATCTCACTGGCTAAGAAGATATTCCACTCACCCCAGGTGAGTAAGCCAGAGCATATGCATGCTCTGCACTGAAAGAGAATAGATTAAGATTGGATATTAAGAAGAAATTCTTTCCTATGAGGGTAGTGAGGCACCAGAATGGGCTGTCCAGAGAAGCTGTCGACATCCTATTCCTGGAGATGTTCAAGGCCAAGTTGGATGGGCCTCTAAGCAACCTGATCCAGTGGAAGGGTTCCAACCCGTGGTCATGGGGTTGGAACTAGATGATCTTTAAGGTTCCTTCCAACCCAAACCATTCTATGATTCTATGATGCCCAGCTCCTTGTGTCATTTCTGAAGAAAGGCAGATGTGTTTACAAGGTATGGCTTACAAAGTACCTGGTTTACAAGGCAGGCCACTCTGCAAACTCAGTAGGAAACCAAGACCTAGGTGCAAGGATATGGCTCAAAGTTTTATTTCTGAAGCTTTCAAGAACAAGAAACCATGACAAACTGAGTTACAGCAGCCCTCAGAATTGCCTAGCTGGCTAACACAAGATTACTGAAAAGTTTATTCCTTTGTCATAGCACAGCCTATCTTTTTCCTAACAGTCATGCCTATAAGCCAGTGAAATTGTGTTTCAGTTCCCTCAGCAGTCTTTGAGAGGTTCTTCATCCCCAGAAGGAAGACTCCATGCAGCACAGAAGACACCCCAGCAGCTGTGCTGCCTTGCTGGGGGCAGGCAATCTTTCCATAGCTGCAGTCTGGCTCTGAAAGGCAGTGGTGGTCCATGGTGGTCTCTGATGGTTCCTATCTGAGCAGAAGTTAAGGGCCTTTTCTCACAGTCTGGTCTCGTTTTGCTGTTTGTTTGTTATTCACCCAGACCACTTAATGTAACAAGGCAGAAATAGTCCAGTGAACACAGATCAAAATCCAGATCTCACATACACCGTGCCAGCGTCCTTAATCAATAAGCTAAAGATTTGCTGTCCTGCTTATCTGTTTAGATTCTGGCCATCAGAGCTAGGCAGTGATGGAAAGTAGACTCTCTGACTCCTTCTTTTGAATTTAGGTATCTATGTTTTATCAGACAAAGTAGCCTTGTCTGTATAAATGTCATTAACTCCTCCCAGTCATTGGGAGCTAGGATTTCTGTATGTGCCAATGATCCATACTAACATCCCTGAAAACTGTCTGGTTTCTGGGAGCTTCTGAAAACCTGCCTGGTTCCCAGTGCAGGCAAAAGCAAATCTCACTTCCAAGGGCAAGATTACTTTTATGGAAAGATTGAGGAATGAAAATCCCCTGGGATTTTATAGTAAATCCTCCTACTTCTGTGAAAGCATTGTGAAATTTATCCAAGTGACCAAGTTTGTTTTGTATGTATATACTTTGCCTAAAGGAAAAAATTAATTTTCCAGGATTTTTGCACTATTTTTTCTGTCTTCCTTAGAAATACATTAACATTATTATAAAGACTGGAATACAAGGAGGTGAGGGTAGTACACTGAAAAATCTGCAATATTGTGGGCCTGGTTTAGACCTCATCTGAGCAGTATTTATTAGGAGTAAAACTTCAGAAATATAGGAAGTTAAACTGACCTAAAAGTGGTGCAAGGCTACTGGCTGGAGATTTCTTACATATGAAATTAGAGTTGTGGTCCTTTTCCTGGTTTACAAAAGTGCTGTGCAATAAAGAGAGGTCAAAAATTTATGATGTCAGTGACTGCCATATGAAGAGTTCAGTCACCAGGGCGAGAGCAACCTGACACTGTCTAATAATAAAGCTAAAATTTCCCTGTGTCTTAATGTCCTCTTCCTGACCCCTTTGAAAAGAGTCATAATTTATCAGATCCAAGTTAATTAATAAATCAAAGTGAAGATGGAGAGTATGACCCAGGGCATGAGCCTCTTGCAACTATTCCCACTATTGCTCTTGCCAGGCACCTCTAACATCTCAGCTGGAGTCCCAAGAACTGAGCTAGATACCTAACCTCTCAGAGCCATTTACGTGACAAATTAGGCACCACTAAAACATATCCTTAACAAAATCATAAAGTGAAGGGAAGCTTCCTAAGGAGCTGGAAATCTCCTATGTCTGGCTAAGAGGAAATGCCAATCATGTCTGCAATCCCTTCTCTTTCCTCTGGAATTTTGATTCTCTGATCTGAGCTGTGAGCAGACAGATACTCTTTTTCCACTTGGGACCCTCGGTCCCGAATGCTCTCCTGAAGGAAGCTTTACCAATTGCTCTTTGTGCAGAACTCATTGTTTTATTTCAAAAATAAATCCAAAGGAGGAGCCGCATGTAATAGCTTGGAGGTTAGAGTCACTCCCCGAGGAGAGTGAAGGGGGACCGTGCTCTCTTCAGCCTGAGGGGGCATCAAATTAGCAGCTCCAGGAGCTGCTCCAGCCAGGGAGCCCAAGGGGTGTCTCCTTCCTCCTGCTGCCCCGAGCAGCGCGGCTGGCGGCAGAGCCACGGCAGCCTCTGGGGCCAGCACTGTACCGCGAGGTCTGGCTGCAGCTAGCCGGTGGGGGCTGGCCACGATCTGCACTGCCAACTTGTCTTGCCTTCCTCTCAAGGAGAATTTATACAACACCAGCACTGTCCTACTGTCCTACTCCAGTAAGAACGCTTGTAAATATATTTTCTATAGCAACAGTCAAACCTGATTCACCCAGTAGCATTGCAGAGAAAAATATGGAAATATTAACATCTCCAACACTGACAGATACCATCTGAGCAGTAGCACCTAACTGCTGTTAATCACTGTTAATGTGCCGGTATCATCTTCTTTCTAATATTGACAATTCTTTTCACCTTTGACAAAATTATATTCTCCCATCAGCCTTCTTACCTTATGCAAGAGTTCTTTTAAGATACATCAGTGTCTGAAATATTTCTTGTACAATGTTGAAATAGAAAGGAAACACAATGCCCTGCTCTATTGCAAAACAGCTGGCAATTTTTTTCAGCAATAAACAGAATAACAGGATCTAGTGTTTTGAAATTAAATTGATACTACTACTTTAAAAGAAAAAGGCAGCAAAAAAGGTAGCAATCTCTCAAGATTCCTCATATAATTCTTTTCATGTAATGTACATTAACTCCTCCAAAGACCAATCTAACTACATTTCCTCATGTTCTCTATATTCATTCACTATGCATTATGTCACATCAAAGGTCCAAGTAACTTTTTTCCCTACTCAAGAATAGTAGATTCTAATATCAAATATTTTTTCAAAGAAAAAGCAGATAATTAGTGGATAGGATAAGCAGAAGTTTTATCTCTAGAGAATTCACTCCTCACAGATCTCTAATTAAAGCAGAAGAAATTGCATGATGTGCATATGCTGTTAAGCATTAGCACAAGCAAACCTTGAAGAGGGCTGGTACAAAGTGATATAGGATATTTTATTTGCTTCTTTCTCAACACTTCATGCAGACAGGACCTCTACTTTTGCTTCAGCTGCTAATCAGCTTGTCTGGTAACAGGATGTTTTTTTGTTGGCATTATTAGTAATTATTTGCATTGCCTTGGTACTTACGAGGCCTATTTACAAGCTGAAATTATGCTACTCCTGCCAAAAAAGCAGGCTCTGCTTCGGCAAGATTACAATTTAAGGATGCATCTATAGTGTACAGGAGACTGCTGCTCATGATAAAATCATTTCATTTAAAGATATTTTAGATATTTTCTCTCTATTCTACAGCTAGCTCCATAAATATTATGGAGAGGTACTTGAAGTATGATAAGAGGCAACAGATACAGACGTATGGAGGAATACAAGGGAAAAATATTAGAGGATATTGGTCACTCAGATTGATAGGGGTCAAAGCACATGCACATCATAATTGCTGTCTGCTGTTCACTAAAATTTATGGCCCCAAAGAAGAGGGTTTTAAGCAGGGAATGAAAACAGTATGATAAAGTAGTTGTGTATGTAGTAAGAGGAAACTTTTCTCCAGGATGAAGAGCAGGGGGAGAGAGAGTTCAGAGGGGACTGAAGAGGATACAAGAAGTGAATAGTGAAGACTCAGATGTGAGTAGGGGAGATATTGACAGTGGAGGCGGGGTCTGGAGAAACCTAATGGTGAAGACAAGCAGTTCAGCCCCTACATAACAAATGTGGGAAAAGATACAGCAAAGGGACAAATCCTTTAAAGGATTTAAGAAAGAACTTTAAAAAATTGTTGTAAGAGAATTTTACATGAGACTGGAACGTTGTAAAATTTGGACTAAGACATCCTACGGTATTAAATTGTTTGTAGTTATTAAATATCCACAAGATTTAGATTTACAGTGACTTTTGAGTTATATTAAGACAGTGGCTGAAGCTACATCTACAGACAGGAGAGTGAGATTGGCAGCTCAAGAAAATAATTCATCTTCTACTCTAAGAAAGCTCATGTGAATTTCCTTTTGACTAATAGACACAATCAAAATCTTTCTAAACACATTTGCAAATGACTGTGTTGAGTTACTTTTTTTATTCCACTTTTTTATGCACCATCTCAGTTACATCCAGGCTTCCTGTCTCTTCCTGTTCTCTAAAGGTTATGAAGTTAATTTATCAAAGTGGTTTTAAACATGAAGTGGTAATGAATATTTACACACGCTATGTCTGTCTTCGATGAGATAAAATGTGAGGATTTATTAAACAATTTTCCAATTAAAGACAGTCTACGAAGAACAAAAGATAGATCACTGGGCAGAGTAAAGCAGCACAAGTGGAGATGTTAAAAGCTTATGAATTTAGGGAGTATTGACCTGTAATAATACACTACTTCTGAAAAATCCAGCACTGTTTTCTCAGACACTATTAACTTTTGCTGTACATTGCCTTTTCTGTGATTCTTGGTAGGTTTGTACCTCATGATACAAATTTCTTAGGAGGCTTCCATCCTGACATCTGTTGTAACCTCTGCATAGTTTTTCACATAAAAATGTACTTTCTTGCAGATCTGTAAGGTATGGCACACCACACAAGGATGAGTAGAAAAATGGTATCACTTTACCTGTGTTTGAGAGGAAGGGTGTTTCCCTTGGTGATGGGGTCATCACGCACAGAGATGTCAAGAGCGGAGTAAACAGTTTAACTTCCAAACAACTTGTTTTAGCGGCCACACAAAATCTAGGAAAAAGTGCTGTTAAATCCCACATTATGTCTGGTTTATATATAAACAGTAATATATAGGACTCTTGGCT
Organism: Lanius collurio; assembly: GCA_020086605.1. Lineage (NCBI taxonomy): Eukaryota > Metazoa > Chordata > Aves > Passeriformes > Laniidae > Lanius > Lanius collurio. The sequence continues at coordinate 765,315 of JACBWW010000012.1, forward strand.
CCTCCCACTTGTAAAGAAACATGAGTAATGTCAGTATTCCTGAAAACCAGTGGGCAAATTTACAGAACCACTGTCAAGCAGAAGATTTTGTTCAGTATTTTTCCTTTTGTTGTTCTATGGGTCCTAATTCTAAAGGGTCCGTCATTTCTCTACATAACTACCTTACATACAGTTCAGCTGCTGCTAGGTTAGAGGAACAGAGAGTCTACACCCCTCTCTTTGAACTCTACACTCATATTCAAGAAAATAATTTTCTTACACAATTATCAGATTTACCCTGATCTAAAATATTTTTTGTAATTTTCACCAAACAATGAAAAAAGAATTTTGTCCTTGTCTTTCAAATCCAGCACAAGTGCTAGTTCACATTCTCAAACCCTTGAAATAAATCCAAGTACAGTGAAAATGAGTTATTTGTCAAACATCACTAACAAACTTATACAAGGGTCAAAAGATATCTGCATATTTTAATGTTGGGGGTGGGGGAGGAGTGGAAACCACATTTGCTGTTCAAATAAAATAAGCACTGAATATAATCAGACTTCAGACTAGGTTCAGGTAGCCCAATTCATCTATAGGCACTTAAAGTGTCAAAGCATGTTACCTCATACAGGAGACTTCTTGCTGGTGGGTAATCTGCCACCCACGTGTGAAGGCATAAGAACAGACATAGCTGAGGAGTTATCAGGCATTGACAACACATTGCACATTCCTGCTCTAACTCAACCCCCAACAAAGCAGCATAACAATTTCAAGACATGTTCTGTCTTCTCAGTAGATTAAATGGCATGTCAAAAAAGAAGATCAACTATGTTAAAATGGAAAAAAAATTTCTTCAGCAAAATGAAAACCATCCAATTAGACTTTTTCTATAATCAGCTGTTGGGTTTTTTTTCCTCTCCTACCTCATTTCAGTCAAAAAAGGCAAAATCTCAGTGTCAACTTTGCACATACTGTCTGCAGCTGATGCAAATTAAACTTCTTATTAGCTTTGAATAAAGAAAATATATCTTAACAAATAAGGTTTTTTGTCAACTGTGTATAAAATCTTTGATATATATTCACAACTAAGCTTGAATGTAGATGCACTGTTCTTAAGCATATGTGGTAGAGCACAAAAGGAGGTTAAAATTTTTAAGGAGTAATTTACAGCTGAATGAACAATTGATGTGATTTTACCTTCCAAAATATGAGGGTGATATCAAACTTTTGACTCAATGTGGCCAAAAGGAGTAAAATTGTTCCTACTGTTCTTCTCAGTGAGAAGCCAGTTGTCACCTTATGTTTGTATTAAAGTAGTTACTAGTGCATATATCCTAAAATGAATTGCTGCATTCAGAAATCTCTTATTGAGCAGGATTGATCCTTGCCATAGGCCCAATTGAAAAAAGACATTTACCTGTGCTTCAGTAACATTTTGATGTTTCCCGCAGAACATACCCAGTTTGGTGAAATCTCTGCTGGGGCTTAGAGCCTGATTCATGATGACAGAGATTGCTAGCATTTTGTGTCAGGCAAGCCTCTGAAATCTGTTCCGTGACAGTTTTTCTTCTGTGGGATAATTACAGATTGCAACTATCATTGTAAATTTTTACAGTAAATCTAAGAGGTTGTTGGGCCTCAAAATATTTCACTTCCAGTTTCTTTAATAAATTGCCTGTAATTCATTAATATACTTAAGAATTAATAAATGTAAACACTCTTTATATTATTAATTAATGATAATTAATGGAGTCATAAACAGGTATGATAGTAAAAATGTGATTAATGCAGAGCATAGCTACTGGAAAGCACTGTATATTTTTTCATAAATATTAAACAAATGAGAATCATAACACATTTTAGAAAAAATATTGGCAGGTAAATTCAAGAGGGGATTGCCTGCAACTTTACTCACTTCTGGCATTTTGGAAATTGTCTCCACTAATTATGTCACAATCTTTCATGTTCTCCATGGAGATCCTAGTTGGCAGCAGAAAGATAAATATGTACCAGATAATATTAGTCTAAATTAAAACTGCTGTCATTGTAATTGAAGGAAATGTGAACATAGGCAAATTCAGCTCCCCGAAATTTAGAGTCATCATCTATTCAAGTCAACGGGTCAGCATTAATTTTAATTTAAGCTTCTTTTGCAGTACATAATGAAATTTTAAAAATCAACAGAGAAAAAGATTATATGGCTAAAGTTTTAAATCCAAAGAGATACATATATCAAGTCCAGTCTCACATAATGCCAACTGCCCCTCCCTACTCTGTCCACCTTCTTCCTAGAGAATGTATACACTGCTGCCTTCACTGCTGTTACCCAGGCAATGGGATGGTCTTTGCACATAGTCCCACCCCAGAGGCATCTGCACCAGAGTTCAGATCAGCCCATAGCAATTGCTGACGTGATACAACACCAAGGGTTCCCGAAAAGAAGCTGACATCCCACAGCACTTTGAGAGAACTTAAGAATAAACTCTTTTCTACCCTCAGGACTCCCTTTTGCTCTTAGATTCCTGTTCAGCTTCACACACGCTCTCTACTCACTTTGAGAGAAAAGCACAATAATCAGGTCAGTTAACCTTAAGATGATTGTTTGTGAGACTAGCTCTTAGAAAACTTTACTTCTTCTGGTCATCACCATGTTGTTCAGGAACTACATCTCATACCTAAAAATAGTACCAGGAGGATCAGTCCAGTGCTTGGTCCAGCTGAATGGGACAGGTGCTGTTTGGTGAACTTACATGCACAAATATGTGACTGGGGAGCTTAGGGAGTGCTGTTGGTGTCCATTTCTTAGCCCACAACAAGGATCCTCTGCCGAGCTAAAGCTGGCAATAGGTAGGAAGAACAGGAATAAGGCTCCAATCATCTTGATACATCAATATTTACCTCTTATTTCTAGTTCTGATACACACCTCCAGTGGGAATATGGAAAAATTAATGTACCAAACTCTGCTTCAGTAGCCTGTTTTTCCTTGCTTCTTGAAGGAGAAGCCAAATTAGGTAACCACCCCACATTTACTTTTCAGAGCAAAATAAATTAGCCAGGATGTAACTTGCAGATAGAATCACAGAATCATTTCTGTTGGAAAACACATCTAAGGTCATCGAGTCTACTAACCCACTGCCAAGTCCACCACTAACCCTGGTCCTCAAAAGTGCCACATCTACACATCTTTTAAATACCTCCAGGGCTGGTGACTCAGCCACTTCTCTGGGCAGCCTCTTCCAATGCTGGAAAACCATTTCAGTGTTGCAGCTGGACTGATCCTAATTTCTTCTTTTGAGGCAACTCTATTTTGTCAACCGAGTGCTTTATATCCACAAGCATTGCTGCACAGGCTGGAGAACCAGACAATCTACTATCTTGCTAACAGCTTATCTCTGTCTGGCTGTTTGCTTGTTCCCAGCATATATGACACCCCTGTTTATATGGGTTCAGAGATGACCAGCCCTCAGGCAGCAACAGTGCAGACAAATCCATTGAATTCAGTGGAAATATTGCTTGTTAGGTTAGCAAACACGGGGTCAGACTCTCTTACATTCACTCTCTTATATTCAAATGAACAATTAACAGGCAAAGAATAAACTAACATGTTCCTGAAGGCTTCAAGAAGAATGAGGAGGAAGCGTCTACTACAGCTCAATTATTAAAGGTTAAAATCTTAGAACATCTGATTATAGGACTTCTAAGCCTCATTGATCTAGGACAAACTTGCACATTAAGCAATGAGAAATATTTTAATTGATCACCCCGATTAGCTATGAAGTATAGGTCATATAGTGCTCAGCTACTCACTGAGCACTGCCCAGGCTGAAAATCAGAAGTCATCTCTAATTTAACTGGTTTAGGTTTCAGGGTTTTTTGTCCTGCATTTTACTTGCATCTGCTGTGTTTATTCCTATCTATCTGCCAAAATTCTTAGCTCCTCTGCAGACTAGCAGCTTGATCTCAACATCAGCCATTCCAAACTCAGACAATGCAAAATCAATTTTGCTACCAACATTTGCCAAGCCACAGAATATGTTTGTGTCTGCTTTTTAAGTTATCCATTGCCCTGTTTACAACAGTGAGGGGCTCAGCATTTTTTTAGGGCAGGAGGGTTTTTTTTCACTTTGTGTTAGTACAATATCTTTGATGCAGGTATCTTCAACCTTTTTTACAACCAAGCAGTAATCTTGCTGAATATCATGGGGATGTTGTATATTTATCTATTTTTATAGTTACATTTACACACATTATGTATAATCCATATAGAACATAGGCACATATGTAAAATAATACAAATATTAGTGTACATATTGCATTATATGATTATGCAGCAATATATGTGGTTGCCAGCTAGACATATGTAATCCCTCAAGAAAATTATGAAGTCATATAATTGAGTGGTTGCAAAATATGTGAACATTTCTGAGTCAAAGATCCTGAACATACAAAATCATTGTGTATACAATCATTATTGTCCCTACTCAAGTCTGGATGAACTATAGCACACCACAAATTCTCAAGATCACTCAAAAAATCATGAGCACAAGTGGGAATAGGCAACCCTAGCCATGAGATACAATTTATTTTCAGTGCAGTGTATTGAGGGATGGAAGGCGTTAGAGAGGGTACTGATATACCAGTGCTAAACAAAACAGGGTTTCTTTCTTCCCTGACTTCCTCATTTTTTGGCAGAAGCAATTTTATTTTTAAACATTTATATTCTTCTTGTAATATAGTGCTTCAAAACAAGAGTGTCGGAAAGTTAAAGTGCAGGAAGATCAATGAAGCTTTTTAAATGATTTCTAAAAATGTGATAAATCTTTCTTCTAGTTTCTTCTATAATAAGCACAATGTTTAGCAAAGTAGTTAAAGCAATTTTGGGCTCCTGTAAATCTGACTTAAGCTGTTCTAGCATTAATAAGGAGAGGAACATTAAAGAATTAGGAGCATTTGTCTTAGCAACTTTGACTATAGCTGATTTACCCTCAAGCAATAAGCATGTTCTAAGGCACTCAAGGTATTTCTCTTTTGTCTGATTAAAATGCAGTTATGAAAACACGTAATTAAAATAGTTTTAACCTATGATTCATAATCAATATTTAGTAGGGTAGCACAGAGATTGATAAGGCTAAGTCAGATATACATAATGTCTCTCAACAGAATGTTAATGCACACTAAAAAAAAAAAGTATTATCATATGTTGGTGGCTAGGGAATTACCAATTTTCTGCATTACCTGCTCTTCACTATGTTATTACCATAGTCTTCCAGTAGTCGTTTGTTTGCTGCGTGCACAAATGCTCTTAAATACAGTTAAATTAACACTACTTGCAGTCCATGGCACATGAAAAACATCAAATCACTTAAGCAGTATGAATTGGTTAACATATTTTATGACTGAGCCATATAAAAGAGTATTAAACATATTTTAACAAAATGAAAGAAAACCAGCCCAACATGTTAGATTTAATAGGTAACTTGGAAAACTAAATGCTTTTTTCTGCTTGAAAGTAGAGTCATCTGTTTTTTTGTTACTGTGTGAATATGAATATTCTGATGAAACTGGTGTAGCTGTTGCTTTCTGTTGCTCTCTGTTACTCAGTGTTTTCAGAGCTTGGGAACAGATGGTGCACCACCTGACTCTGCACACTCTAATGTAAGATTCATTGTGCTTCACAGGAAATCAAAGATCAAGCAACATTGCAGAAGGTGAAGCAGCACCTCAGCAACCAGCAACACAGTATGATATAGTCAAGTGGTGGAGCAAGAAAGCAGAAAGAGAGAAGGAGAGAGAAAAAGAGAAACATAATAGGAGAAAGAAAGATTTTTGAGGTTTATTTTGCTTTCTTCTTTCTCCTTTTATTTTCTGCACTTTTTTCTTTGTTTTTTTCTTTTTTTCAATCTTGAGTCTATTTTTTGTAAAAGAATCATGTGATTCCAAATGAGAAACTTTAGTCCTTAGGCTGTCAAAAGTTCAGAGCTGCCAAGTAAGATCTGAATATTTAGAAGCAAAAGAGTTACTTGATTTGGTTGTTTGCTTCCATTTCACTGCAACAAATGCCTGTTTGCAACATCAACTGCTTTAGAAATATTCAAAAGTTCATTCCAAATTTTAAAGGGTCTTATGGTTGTAAAGAATTACACGTATTAGCTACCTGCCTCTGTCCACTTGCTGCTCATTCTTCCCTCCCTTTGCCCTGACTTTCTATGCCTGGGCAGCACACTTAGGCCTGGGCCACTCCTTTAAGGAAATCCAGAGCTCACAGGCAAACTGTTACATGCCCAGACTATGTGATACCAGCAAGGGCAATTAAGGTTTGGAATGAAGGGCTTCCTTCAGAACGTTGGCCATCCTTAAGTCTTTCATATGAAGCTGGGAGCTCTTGCCTTGGATGCCTGCACTGATGTCAAATGATACAATTTCAGGTGAAGCTGAGTGTTACCCTGATGTACCTTCTTATACATATATTCAGAAATGAAAACCAATGCCTAGCCCACATGGTATTTTCAGGTAACCAGGACAGCACCATGCAGAACACACAATGCCTTTCACTTCACTCATAAGAGGCAGGTAACTATCTGAAAGGATCATCCCCTATTTTCTCATTACTCAAATACAGGAATTTGTATAACTCTGTATCCTTAAAATATAAATCTCATCCAAGCATCTAGGCCTGACCTAAATCTTAGTGAAGTCAATAGGAAAGCTGCTTTATGGTCAATTTGAAGCTCATCAGAATAAGTCTTGCACTAAAATACTGTAGGGCTTTCTGTTTGAAATATGCTAATAGTGGAGCAAAACACATGGCTAAAACATTTACCACAGTGAAGAAAGTAAAGAGAGTCAAGGTTCACCTAAAAAGGAGGGCCAGGGGAGCGTACACAGCAAAGAAAACATTCTCTCAGTCCTCAGGTCTATTTGTGTGCTCTCAGGTTGCATCTGAGTATCTAACGTTCAATGAGTTAAAAGTGAGGTGGCCCTTGAGGATGTAATCAAAAAGACTAGCAGGTCAGCAAAATTATCAAAGCTATTGAGAAATACCAAAACTACATTGTTATTACAGAGCTCTGATGCTATAAAGAAGATCAGATCTAGGCATAAATATACAGCAGCAGAGTAGAGCATGACTGCTCTGCCTCTTTGGCTTATACCGAGCCTCAAGAAGCCAGTCTTGAACCTGTCACTTAGAAGGTTTAGATCCTATCTTGTTAGTTTTTACTTTTAACCCTTCTAGTAAGAGAGTCCTGAATTTGTAATGTCCCTGCTCCTCATCCTTGGCACAACCAAGGAAGGAGGTAAATATTAATTTTGTTTATGGAGGCTTAAGATAGATCTACCTAAGGCTTATGATGTCTGGATACTGGGAAGAAGAAGTGCAAAAGCAAAATAAAAAGAGCTGATTGTCCCCCAGGGAAAAAATGTGTGTGAAGCTCAGTACATTGCAATACCAGACAAAGAAGTTACACCAATTTTAAAGACAGTGAAACATCCCAGAAGACAAAGAGCAAAAAACAGCACATCAGTGTTCCACTGTACTGCATAGAGAGATAAGACCAAATCTTGCACTCCTCCTACAGCATTCACTTTTGAAACAACCTGATTGCCTCCACACATACGCTTTCCAGTTCCATGAGCCAGCTTCACTGCATAGTCCTCTTTTACATTTCTAAAAAACCCTATATTTATAGGAATGATGCATAAAGTGATGTTTTTTCTCCAGCTAGAGCAGTGCAACAGGAAACTGAGCACAGCTGATGTGTTGCCAATTTCAGTTCACTGCAGTGAGGCTGTATCTGAGAGGATTACAACGGTGTAGCTAGAGAGATTAGTTTAGTTATCCTACCTATTTTCTTTATATGAGCAAGGTGGCACTTAGTCCCTTTGGTCAGACACACAGTGAACAACAGCTTTGATGTTTAAGCCTCAGGATTTATAAAGTATCTGGTAATACAGGGGGGTGCAAACACAGTTATGTTATCAGTACGCTAATCATAATAAATTTCATTGGTTTCATAAGTTTAAAATGGCCCCTTTACCTTTAAGCATAATAATAACAATAGAAGTTATAAATTTTAGTTATCGGGGTTTTTTTGCTGAAATCTTCATATAGAAGATACAGCTTAAAGCAAATCCTTATTTGTGGATGGATTATTGTTTTTTGACATATAGAAACTGGAACAATATTTATTTGCAAACACAGCAGGCTTGACACTCTTCATGTAGAATCAATTTGATATTACCAGTGTACATTACCTTACTGTAATCTTTATTTTCTTCCTTTTTTTTTTCACTTCAGGCAATTATAGTGTAAGCTTTGCAAGTAATCCTTCACAAATCACTGCCCATGTAGAGCTCTACATTGAAAAGTGATGTGATTGGAATAATATTTCTGTAAAGAAGTAACAAGCAGGAAAAAAGATTGGAATATACATGGCATTAGGGAAGAGACACCAAAATTTCTCCTGGTAAAATCCAAAGCAGCTGAAATACGAAATTCAACAATGTCTTCAATCTAATTAATTTTTAAATTCTTATAATATTTGCTCACTTATATTGGTAATGTAATTTGTTACTTCAGAAGTCACCGCAGTAACTTAGTTTGACTTTTGTAGCTAAGCATGACACAGAATGAGAAAAAATACTTCAGCTTCTATTTGTTTTTCTCATGATATTTGAAAAAAAAATACATAACCTCTTACAACAAATACCTAAGGGTATTAACCAAAGAAGACAAGTTTGAATAGGAAAGATCTAGGTATCAATATGATTACCACTGTTATTTATGCTGTGTTCTACCCTCCTCTGCAATTACAATTGACTATTTTTAAAATTCAGTAAAGATACCTTAATATTTTTCTTACTTAGATGACAGAGGCACTTTGTGGACTGAGAGAGGAATTAGTTCTTCACCAATGAGGGGAATAAACTGTACTTCATCTTTTTCCATAGTTTTTTCAATTCTCCACCTTATGTCATATATTTCTGACTGTTAACTCATACTCAAACACAAACTACAATAATCCTGTCTACTCCTCCTCTCTCCCCTGGCCATGCAGTTTCAATCCCTCCTTCTCACCCATGCTGCTGTTCCTGTGAGTTGGCACGGAGCTAGTTCACGGAGCTGAGCCAGCAGAAAATCATTCTTTTTAAAGGCTGGGGAAGAGAGGCAGAGCTGTGACTTTGGCTGATTGTACACCACTGGAAAATAATGCCCTGAGGGATGGGGCTCAAACCAAAGCTCTTGAGACCACTTGCGAGTTTTTAGTGCTGCCATGTGCATGTTGGTGTACAGCCTGCTCCTTCAGTAACAGATTCAAAGGGGAATGGGTGGAGAACTTCTAGAAATTCAAAAGTGCTCATTCTTGGAGATATTAAAAAGCTGTCTGGACACAGTCCTGGGCAACTGGCTCCAGGTGGTCCCATTTGAGCAGAGGGCTTGAGCCAAATGACCTCCATAGGTCTGTTCCAACCTCAGACATTCTGATTCTGCAAAAATTATCCAGACTCTGATACCGACCTTTTTTGTTTTTTCAGCTGTGGTCCTCACAGCATCTTGGTTCATTCCAGCTGTATATCTGACCTCTGTAGGCATTCTGTTGGGATGTCTCGTGAATCAGCACACACTCTTTAACTAGCATCATTGAAAACCTAGGTATACAGTATCTTAAAGATTGAGTCATGGGTCTCGGATCACCTTCCTGAAAACAACAGAATTTAGATGATTGCTGTGTAAGCCTGAACTGTTCTTAACCAACTTTAGCTTTCAGGGGAAATTAATATACTTTTTCCCCTTTTACCAGGAATGTATTTATTACCACTTCAAAGCAATTTGCACATATCAGCTTTGACAAGAATACAGAAAGGACTACGTTTTTTAGGAAGAAGCTGGGAAATTGTCACAAGCAAGGCTACATCCTAAGTCCAGAGGGGTCCTTCTGCATCACCTTTCCTTGTACACTTAGTAACTCTGAAGCACAGGGTTAATAGATTCCACTTTTTAAAAATCCAAACGGTACATTGACAATAAGGTAAAAGCCACCAATATAACTAAAGTGGCTATTTCTTGCCACAGATATATAACAAATATTTAATCTAGCCTTAGTGCTGGAGAACTGACTTTCTTTGGTTCTTTCTTAAGGTACCAATGTACAGGTACTAATGATTGTACTCTGTTTAATCAAAATAATGAAGAATTTACAATGACATGATTTCAGAAGTTTTATTAAGAAGTAGCTTCTGTTTTTTTTAATCTAAAAATATTACTTCCTCTCTTGAACAACATAGCTAAAGCAAAGCATGAGGGGATCAAAACTGGATCTGTATTCCCAGGGTCTTCAAAAAATTACATGTTTTTAGAAGAGGAAAGTGAAAATTTTTCTCAAAAGGGCTTCTTTGGGAACAAAAAAATTTCCCCAAAGACCAAACAAACAAAAAAACCAAACAAAAAGTAAGAAGCATTATTGGAGTCATGTCTATCTGCTTATTACATAATTTGCAGGACAATAGCTTGATCAACCACAACAAGGCCTTCTTTCTCAGGCATTATTACCTTTTTATTCCCAATGTCATTAAAAATACTGGAAACTCCTTAATCTTCCTATTCTCTAACCTATATGGATTTCCACTTGCACTCTTCCCTTCTACTATTTTATCCTCTCCATCCTGTCAGCTGTTGACTATTTTTTCGTTCACTTTCCTTGGCCTACCCACTTGTCCTGCATGACTTCCAGAGATTTCCTCTCTTCTTTCATACGTAACTCAATATCCACACCCTATTTGTCTTTCTCAGTCAAATATTATCTCACTCCAAATATTTGTCTTTCACTCTATCAAGACCAAATAGACTTTCTGTTATCCTGGCCAAACCCAGACAGCAACAGTAACCACACACCACTACTCTCATTCAAATGCTGAGTTGAGCCCTGTAGGTCTCCACCCCTGCTGCATGTCACCATCCAGGCTGCCTCTCTTGCCCATACCATATCTGCTCCTGTTAGGTTTCATCATCTCATTGTAGCCACCACTTCTTCCTTCTCAAAACATCAACCAAGCCGAGGACACACAGCTTCAGGACTGGTTTTATCAGTCTCCTACAGGACTAGGTTAGCAGCACTCTCTACCTCCTTGGAGAAAGTTGGGATCCTGAGCACTCCTGGTAACACTGTCTCTGTGTTGATCTTCATAGTAAAATGCAAATGAGTGGAACCATGTTTCTAGATACTGGTATATCCATCATTCAAGGACCACATACTGCTTCAACCAGGACCAGGAGCAGCAGAATTTTAGAAGACTCTTCTGTGCATCCTATTTATTTATTCACCAATTTTGCAAACAGTACTGTTCCTCTTCTACATTTATCCTCCCAGGAAGATTTCAGAGGCTGTCAGCCAGCAACAAGAAATGTTATAGGAGCCTCTTGATTATACCTAATGTAGCTACATATGAATGTACACAGACTGGGGCCTCAAAACCAGAGGATGGGAAATGCAAAGGAGTTGCTAGTTTCCCTGACTCAATACTTCTCTGCAGACAGCTTGAAAGCCCTGCATTTGTGAAGGTGAGGAGTGTGAGGCTCTGAATTTTATCCAAATAGAATTAATAGCAATCACAATACCAAAAAGGTAAAGAAATTAATACTTCACCTCTTTGAGAAATGGGAACTTCTTCAAGGTAAACCCAGATGTTAGATTCTTGTTCGAGCTTCTTCTCTTTTTGTCACATTAACAGCTTTTGCAACTCAAGAACAAAACTGTACCACAAGGAGCTTCAGCTTCAGCAGTACTACAGGCCTGACTTGCATCCAGATTTCAGACAGACTGTTAAGCTATAGAGAATGGATATTATACCACAAGCCTACGGATCATGGTAACTTCTTGCTGATGTTGTTGTTATTTTAAAAGTCCTTTTCATGCTGTCCTTGAAAGTTAAAAACAGATCATACTAACAAAGGCGGCATTTTGCTGGAATCTTTAGGCCTGTAAAAATCATGATTTGGGCCTTGACTTTTCTTATGTCACTTTGTTCTCAGAGCAGGGACCTTGCCAGCTTTGCTTCTTGGAGGATATTGAAGTAAAACAGCCCAACATCAGAAACAGCTCATGATGAGCTTGTCCTTTGAGTTCAACAGCAGGGGCCCCACACTTGGTAACCATTACCAGTGCCTAATCTACTGCATGTTTTCTTAGTCAGTAAAGATTAGAGCTGTGGTACTTCAGACATCTATTGGGAACAGAGCTAAAATGGAACCATGAAAATTATGTGTAAAAACAAGAATGTATAATATAAACAATGTTACTTTGCTGAATGTTGGCCTAATAAAAATGCTGCTTGTTGCTATGCTGGAGTCCTACCTTTGGGAATTGACTGTAGACTCTAACAACAAAACATAGAGACTATGGGCATTTGAGGCTTCTATAAATTTAGAAACTCATTGAGAACACTTGTCCACACAGGGGGAAGTTTTCTAAGTTACGTGCTTGGGATCAAGCTGCATGATTGCCAACAATGTTAATGGGAGTTATTCTTGCCTCTGAAAATATCAGCCTAACTCTCTAATAAAGTAATTTCCTCCAGTATTGGTTTAAGAGCTTTGTGCCAAATTTCTGACCTCAGTTACTTATTTGAAATGCAAGGTTGTTTTTGGATTGTGTTGTAATGAATCAGTGCCTGCAGGCAAGAGAAACAATTGCTCAATAAAATTCAGAGACAACAAATACATCTAGGACTAATATCGTCTGCTTCTAATACATATTTTTGTACCACTATACTCCATGAATAAACCACCAGTAGGGGACATTAAATGCATTTTAAATAGAAAGCCTGTGAAATAACTTCATAGATTAAGAAAAGAAGTATCAGCTGGGAGAACTGCCAGAAGAATGAATCCAATGATTAACCAAGGTTAGTTTTTGGCCCTTCTCCTTGGGGCAGGCAGAGCTGTTTGGTGCAATGCACAGGAGACTAAAATGACAAATGCCAGCTTTGCATTCCAGAAAGTCCAGTATCTCCTGAGACAGTGTGGCTTACCACTGCATCACAGTGAACTAAGCACTGGCCCACCACAGCAATCCAATTGGGCTGTGGGAGGCTGTTTCACTGGTTTAGAAAATGTTCACTAAGATGCAACAGCTCTGACAGACCAGGAAGAAAAATTTTTGAGACTTAAGTGGGAGTGGAGAGATGCTTTATAGGCAATGGCCACACATCAGTGTTTATCATGATTCCAAAGTGGGGTGTCAACTTGAAACAGAGCTACTCACACAATATAGTGGAAAAAAATAATTAAAAATCATGGGGCTAAATGTGAAGCAATTTCCTTCTGGTCATTTTAGCAGCAAACAATTTCATTATACCAAGTACAAGTGAAGATGGAAGACATTTTTCCTTCTATGAAACTGTCAGTCTGGTTTGACCATCTTACAGAGCCATGTGATACTGTTCCACTCTTTCTGGGTTTCCAAAAAATGCTGTAACAAGCAGCTGGGATAAATGGAATTCCCTTTTCCAATGTGGACAAGACAATGCTCTAAATGACCCACAGTATGTAAAATTGAGTTACTTTGAACAATTGTTCACAGAAAACTAAACCAGAAACTACTGCTTAATATTAAATTTATCTAAAAAGAAATTAATTTAACAAAATAAATTGTTGTTAAGGGATTATAAGTTAGCCTGCCATAATGATAGAAGTACTTTTGTTTCTTTTTCTGACTTTTAATTTTTTTTTGTGCAAAATATGCATTTTTGAACAGAATTAACATGTTAATTGAAAATAGTATGACTAGATCTAGTTTAAGTGCTATAAGCCGTTTGAGTTTACAAAGTGCTGGCATCTTGGCTTTGGTCTAGTAAAGCAGAGTAAACTATATTTAACTTTAAACACAAGAACAATCCAGCATGTGTACTGTACCTGCATGGTTTGCAGTTCACTGTGGTCTCTAGCTGACTCTTCCCTGTCAATAGAAACTCACTCAGTGGGCCACCACACATCTTGGTCTCTTAAATATTTACACAAAAAGGACCTGTTGGAGTCACAGACAGTCTGTTATTCCCTGAATATCAGTATTTGTTCACATAGAATAAGGGGCTATGCCTGCATCCCATCCAACATGCAGTCAGAAGTACATTGACTAAGGCAAATACTTGAGGAGGAGAGTGGTTTACACCTTTTCAAGCATTCACACCACACCATAACACATCTAGTATAAAAAGAAATCTTACAACCTTTTTTAGCTTGGCTTTGGGGTAAACTACACTAGCATAGGTGTCCTTTTTTATCAGAAGCAATAAAGCAGATTGTCACTGCTGCAGTTTAGCAGATGTTGACAAAAGCCACCCATGTGCTCTTGCAAAGGCCAGAAAAAAAAAATTGAAAAACACAGTGTCTTAGTTACCACAATCAAAAACTCCATGCAAGAGCAACACAGTTATGAGAGGGAAGAGATGGACTTTTAACCAATGCAGCACTTAATGCTACTGCTACTAGGTCCACTACAGTAGTGGATTATTACTATTTTTAAAGTGCTGCTCCATTTACATTAATCTTTTTCAGCTGAAACATATTCAAAAAAGTTAATTTTTCACAGAAAAGTTATTTTCAGTCTTCCAGTGGGTGCATCATTTACATGTCTCTACTCTAGCCTAGAAGATCAGATCAAGAAAAGCAGTGTGATTCAGACAAGGAAGCATTGATTCTACACCAAATACTGGAAGTGGTTAAAGGTGTAGTGTGGATTATAGACCAAACAGAAGAGATCATTCTGGTGTTCATAGGCAAGAAGGTCCTGTATTTATTACCCTGTTCAGCAAAATGTCAATTTGAGAAAATTAGGGAATTGGCAAGAATTAGAATTTAGTAGCAAGTTAGCAATAATAAATTTGTCTGCTGGGAAATTTGTCCTCTCAGTTTCCCACCTAAAAACTGTGAAAATGCAAGTTGACTAGATTGAGTGAAGGACCACAAGCATTTCCAAAGGAGAATGTTGTCTCATATCTGCTGATGAAAGCCTAGATCTTTGGTCTTCAGTCTTTTTACAGTACGTTATTTATGGTGTTCTCTCATGTCAGTCCTTTTATCTCATCAGGTTTCACATGAATTATTCACTGAAGCTCTGGCTATATGATTTGATTGCTCTTCTAGAATGTATGTTAAATTTAGTTATGCTGCACTTTTCTTAGTGAAGTCTTATTACTGAAACTCACAGTTTAGCAGGATACAACCCCCTCCTCCCATCTTCCAACTGTGGGTTTTGTTGTGGGTTATTTCGGTTTTTTTTAACAGAATGTCAACAGCATAGTGCTAGACAGATCCTCCATTTATACTCTGAGGCTGCATTTTCATCTAGGTTTTCACCTCTCAGAAAGGTCTTGAACGTCTTGAACTATGTTCTATTCAAGTGTGTTTCTTGTAGGATGCCAGCTGCTTTCCTGGCACTAGACATGAACGTCACTGCTAAATTATGCTCTCTAACACTGTCTCTGACATCTTGAATGCAATATTTCTAACCCTGACTCCCTTTCTGAATTGAAAGACATGTTGAGGATTATTTCTGTTCTGGTCCATTCTTTCTCACTTCCATTTGTATTGTGTTAGAAAACTGAACTAATTGCTGTGACTCAAAAATGTCACAACTTTGCATGTAGGGGCTTGCTATCTTCCTCCCAGACAACTGGCAGCATGAATAATGTTGTATCAGCAAGGTTTTAAAATAAAGATGATTTAAAAATATTCTTTCTAACTGTGAAACAAGAAGATTATTTGGAAGATACATTTTCTATTGTCTGCCTAGTGAAAATTTTATACCAGCATATAAACCCTGTGTATCTCTTACTGCTGAACTTAAGAGGACTGAAAAATATGAAAGTCATGGTTTGAAAATTTTCAGACAAACGTCTGAAAACTCTGCTCTGTGAAATCAGAAGAGACTTTTTTGCATAACCACCCACTGAAATGAGAGTGGCCAACAAATCCATTTTTGTGTAAATACTGGTTAGGTCAGGTTTCATGACCTCTGCTTAATTCTGTTCTGCATACCCAAATTCTCTGTACAGGCAGAGCCCTGAACTTCCCTTTCTGACCTGAACAGTGTGGCGAGGATGGTTTTTTACAACACCTGCAATGGGAGTGATGGGGAAGAACACAGAATATGACATAAAAAGGAAGTGAACAGCTCATATTAACTGCACACATTTCAACACTTTATGAAGCTTGAGCGTGAATGTCTAGACCACGAAGAAACACATAATGCTCATATCAGGAATACCACTTGCATCTAACTTTCTTTTAAATTATTTAGTACAACTTTTGTTTATAATTCCAGCTTGAAATCAAGAACATCTACAACCCCAAGCACCAATGCCCTTCAATATCTAATTTCACAGTTTTCTTAACACATATCTCATGTTATTTATTATAGTCAGTGTCATCCCAACACCTTTGTCTGTTCTTGCTACATTTTAAATGGTTTAGCTGGCAAGCCATCAATCATAAATCATGAGACATATTTTAACTTCAACTAAGATCAGTTTAGAAAGAAAACAAGTCTTCTATGGCCTAAATGTGTACATTACTCACATCTATAAGTGATAAATGCCTGTTCTGAAAAAGAAAACTCTTTTTTTTTAGAGTTTTGGTATATATCTATAGAAAGAAAAAAATTTCCATTTCTTTATGGCCTGGAGCAACAGTGCTATTGATAAAACCAAGGCTTTTAATGTGAGGGAGCCTCTGCAGACCTAAGTTTCGGTGCTCAAAAATACATCCATTAAACACAAACTTTTTTTCTCCAGCTATGTTTCAGTCACTAGGTTAATGGAGGAATGATATAATCTTAAGAATAACTGAATTTCCTCCTCTGGAGACATAAAGTAGCTGGAATCATGGTTTTTATTTACTCAGTGTATTTTAAAGCTTCCCTTTCTCTAAGATATCTCATAAAGACTAGTTCTTCAATTGTTCTCTGACTAACTTCTGACACTATATAAAAAAAAGATATTTTTAAAGTATGAACCCATATGTGAGTTGGCCATGTGTTTTTGTCTACTTGGTGTTAAAGAATAATACAACAATAAAAAACTCACAATAGAAAGTTATGAAAAAAACCAAAAACATGCAGTTTTATAGTGCAAAACAAACAAGTGTTTGGAAAAGACAGCAGTCATTTCTATAATGTAATTTTAATTCAAAAGAAAATAGATAATTTTGTATATTCCATCAGGTCTATTGTACTAGCTACATTAACCAGGTGATGCTCATTTCATTTTACAGGTAATTTATTGCGACTGCAACACTAACTCCAAGGCAGTTCACCAAAAATAATTTACCTTAAGTAAACACCATTTGCCACTAATGATGGGGCAAAATAAACTTGCAGAGCATTTATGAACAGTAACATCTCTCTCTTTCAGTACACATTTGGAAACCAATCTCTGTTGTTTGCAGATGAATTAAGCATGGCTTGAAAAATCATTAAAGCCATCTGCTTTGATGAGAAAAAAACCTGCTGTGATCATTTTATTGCACTGACAGAGGCTAGGGACCATTTTACAATATTTTTTAGCATCATTTACCCTAAATTTGACATCCTGTCTAAAAAATGATCAGTATTATCTATTCATGGCATGCTTATTTAGAACTATGTGTACAGAGAAAAGAGTTTATATAGGTAACTCAAGGTATTTGTTTTGCTAGTCTCCAACAGATGGATAAGCTTGCTTTTCAACCATTAAAATCTGTAGTTACAAGAAACTAAATGTTTATGGGTTCTGTAGAAAGCTTAATCTCCCTCCTAAATGATAGAAGCTAATAAGCATAAAAATATCATCAGTGTTTCAGTTACAAATTAGTTCCTATGGTCCATTTAAACATAACTTCTTTTTTTTCCAAGAATACTCTGCAGTTATTCAAAGTATAAGAAATGAGTAGGTTAATATTGCTGGCTTTTTTGCTTTCCAAATGCATACTTTTGAGAGCAAAGCCATCTCGTTTAGCTAGAAATAACTTCTAATAACTTCTAGAATCTCAATATTTTCCTTTTTAAGATACTATTTGAACTCCTATAATTTCATCAGATTTTTGTCTCAAGTAGCTTTTAGCAGTATTTTAGTGACTAGATTCCACTATGACTGACTCCTATGAAATACTAGACAAGACATACAATTGCAGTAATTCTCTACCAATAACAACACTGTCCTACTCCCTACATAGCTTTTGTACCAATAAATGTACTGCACATATGGAAGATGTCAGTAAAATTAGTGGCAATAAAGCCCCCTAACATTAAGTGAGTCATATTATGGTGCTTTTTTCAATTCCATAGAAGAGTGGTGGATGGACCACCTAGAAATGATGCCTCTTATTGCATCAACATCCTAAACAGGATGGGCCACAAATGACCTGAGCAAGGAACCAAAGAAGAAGAGCAAGGAGCCACCTGAGGCAGCAGCTGCTGCCTAGAACCACAGAAAGTAGTGTGGGACCAAGGTACAGACAGTATTCCCTTTTCCTGTAACCGCTGTGCTCAACCGAGTCTTTTGGCACATAACAGACTCTCCAGTCCTGGGACCAGTTTGGAATAAAGAGGCCCTGAGTATTTTTTTCTGTGCATTCATCACAGCTACAGGTCCTTATGGAAGTATATAATCAACAAGTGCATAATCAGCGCAAAGCAGTAATGGGACTGATGGATTTCAGATGGTAATAACTTCCTTCATCCACTCTAGAACCTCATCTGCTTTTTCATGACCAGATCACATCCTTCTGCAGTAGATAAGTACTTCTATGCAAAATTTGCTTCAAGGCCAGACTCTTTAGAAAGAACTTAATAATACAGTCTTTATTCAGATGCATCTGCCTCTTCTTAACTAGTGACTCTCCAGTTCTCTCCATTCTAATTCTTTTCTAGATATTCCCTTAATCACTATCCCTTCTCCAACAACCTAATTCTGCGTATGGCTCTAGTCACAGAATGATTCTTTCCTCATTTTCTCTACTTTCCCTTCATTTCATTTTCTTTTCACTTTGCTTCCCACTTCATTATGCCTAGAGAAGTACATGTTTCTCTGTTTACCCCTTACTTGCCAGTCTGCCCTCCTTACCTTGTGGTAATACATGTACACGTGTCCTATGGATGTCAGCAACCACATTCCAAAAATTAGTCAACAGCTTGATAAAAGTTTTTGGTACTTCTTGAATGCTCAGGTGTTCTTTTCTCAACCTCCCCTGTGGCCATTTCTGAAAAACCTTAGTCTTGGTAGCAGATTGCACTAACAATTGTTTATGCTTAACAATAATATTTGGGGATATCAAATCAATGCAATTACTCCCATTTTGCAGATAGAGAACTTGAGCATAGAAAAATGGAGATGGTGACCAACCTTGTAAAGTAGGTCAGGCAAAGAACTGAATGAACAGACATAGCACTGAGGTTTGTTCATTTCTGTACTGCATATGACATATCTGACAACAAACTTTGAGCACACTTTCCCCTGATAAACATTAAAAAAAAGTCACATACCTGAAATCTTCTATACCAAGGTGAAAACATACAATCTAGGAACAAATTCCATTGCTGAGTATGAAAAGATACCTCATCGTTGAGAGCATTGTGCAACGAAAGGAGCTAAATTTACAAGGAGCACAGCAAACTCAGCATACATGCTCATGCTCAGGTTTCTGGGTTAACAATGGAGCCCTTGGGCTCCTTCCTTCCTTGTCTTTTCGCAGGTGGTTGACCTGTAATTGTCATCATTCTACCTCCCTTGTCTGAGAAATATATCTGCTGATACAGAGATTTTTGCAAGGTCCTAAAAGAAGAATACAGCTGTATCTCTAATGGTGCAGAGGGACTAGAAAGAAATAGCTAGGAATTTCTTTGACTATGTAGAGGATCATATGAAATGTTTGATGATTGCTTAAGAAAATATTTGATATCTATCTCAGACATGCAACAGTAGCTGTTAAAGTCTATGCAGTATCAACTATACAATCACAACTCATTACCTTTCTCTCATTATCTATTCCATGCTAATTCTAAGAATAAAGCATTATATTTGCATAAGAATATTATCTCAGTTACTCAACATTGTTTTTAAAGGCAGACTTAGACGTTAAATAGTGATATTTTTAAAACAGTGCAATGAATATTGTATGAAACAGTCACATAGCAGGTAGCTGAGTGAGATAATGCATGTACAGTATTTTTCTGTCTCTAACAAATGATATTTACAAGCATCTGTGGTCAAGCTTTTATACTCCTTGAATGACAGAATTGTGCAGTTGATCCTTGCATCTTGATCTGCCTTTTAAGATCCACTCTTTTAAAGTGCCTTGGATCTCATTGCTTTTATCCCAAAATGTTCTCACATAGCACTTTCCCTTAAAAAACTTCTGAGACTGTGTCACAGACACACTAGCCCGAAAAACAACAGTGTTTCAAAATTAACTCTGAGGCAGAATGTTCTCCTGCTGGGTTTGTATGGGAAAAACCTTGTCATTTCAAGAATCTTCTACTGTTCATCTAGTCTCTTTCAAATGAATTTATCCTTCCATTCCCCCCAAAAAAGCTGTTGAAGGAAAGACTAAAGCTACACCATAATGGAAGACCTGCTACCATCTAACATCAGAAATTAGGATTCACAGTTTTGAAGGGGACAGCAGCTGTTCCCTGTGTACAAGATGTAAAATATATAATACACAACATACAGCATATAAAGAATTTTACATGTATATTAGTTAATCTTATCATTTCCTCCATCTTCAAACATTTAGTTAATATATTTGCTTTGTTATTTTGTTATACTGAAGAATATAAATATTCTGTATCTAAGCTTACAGTCAGAGCCAACTTTTCCCAGCTGGTTAAGAGTTTAAGGAGCACTGCCAATACTTGCTGATTCACAAAGTCATGTTACTCATTCTCTCTTTGTCTGTCTTCCACATTTTCTCTACTCTTTTCCCTATTTTTCTGATCAGTATTGTACAAAAGATGCAATCTTTTTTTTGTTTGCATATTTGTTCTGCAAAAAATAGTGTTGATGGTTCTGATAATGATCAGAGTATGATTTATCTTGAAATATTCCATATTCATGTTTCATCGAAAATAAGATACATGGGTTTTTTTCTATCCACTCTTCATCTTCTATGCTCTAGACAAATGAGCTACTAAATGGTTTTCTTCATTTATTTTGAATAGAAACTATCTTTATTTCCTAAGAACCATCCAATTTTCCATCGCCTCATTTCTTTGCTCTTTACTTCTCCCAAAAATTAAACATTTGAGGGTTTTTTGTGCAAATATGCAGGTAGAGTTGTAACAAATTGCAGTTAAAAACGAGACAAAGTTAGAAGCTATAACTCTAAGTTCCAAACCAAAGCTCAGTATTTGCAAAGTACATTACATCACTGCTATTTTTAGTGCAGCAGCAGTAAAAAACAGATTCCAGACCCCACTTCACAAAATACTGCATGAATATATTGTAAAAAAAAGCTTTTATTCAGAAATCTTACTAACTCAGATCAACCTACTATAGGTGTCGGTGGAAATACTTCTATTAATTTTATTTACCTCCATGTTGGTTTGGGCTTAATCTGTAATTTGCATTATAATGGTTGCAACTCACATACAATCCCCTGAAAATTCAAAAGACTTTTGTGAGCACTAAGACAGTACAAAACTAAAGCATCAGAGAACATTTTCCCTGACATTGGGCAACTAATTTAGGCAGGTGCATCGTCGGTGTTGCTTCTAAAATCCAAATTAGAAAGCAAAGATTGCACTACCTCTTGTCTTTGTGGCAAAACCTGTTTCTCTTTGAGACCCATAGTAAGAGATGTGAAGAAAGAAGGTGAGAATTATAACTAAGGAGGGATGGAAGAAGAGAATATGACATCTGGACTGGCATCTGGGATACAGGGCTCAGTAGTTCATGGCATGCCCCATGAGGACATTCATAAAATTCATAGAATTGTTCTGGTTGAAAAAGACCTCTAACATTGTAAAGCTCAACTATTAACCCAGCACGGCCAAGTCCACCACTAACCACGTCCCCAAGTGTTGCATTCTCTCGTGTTTTTAAGTACTTGCAGCAGACAAGCACTTCTAGAATTTGTTACTGTGTCAGCAAGGGTCATCACCTACTGTGGTCAGGAGAAACCCCAAATTAACCACTTCCTGTTTGGAGCATCTACAACAACCGGTGCCTCAGTTCTGCTAGTGCTGATGTTCCACTGAATTCCAACAAAGCTGGCATCTAATGGCAGACTGGATAGGGACTCATAAAGGATTTCCTCATCTTATGGAAAAGCTCAGTAGAAGAGAATATTTTTTTTCTGACAGACCCGTTGAAAGTTGCTATAGTTATCACATCACTGAAGTTTTTTAAATCTACTCATAAAACTCCATGTTCCATTTTTGGTTTCGGTTCTGCTAAATTCTCCATGAGTTTTCCTAATGGAGAAGTACTATTGTATTGATAGTAGTATCAATGATCTATGATAAAGCTTTAGTAATATTATAGTCATTTGACCATGCTTACATATATAAGGCACAAAAAACCCCTATGTTCTTTTTTGTGATTTTTCTGTCCAAATTTTAAAAAGTTAACTAGCTAGTCAGTTCTTCTCTGTGAATTTTTACCTCAGGAAATTATAGAGGCATTAAATTTCTGGGTGAAGTAACAAAAGAAAAAACTCTAGGAACAATTTTCTATTCAATGACTCAAATGATTGCAATTAACAGCTTTCACATTTTCATGAGTTTAAGAAAGAATTTGACCTTCTTAACAAAGAATCAGAAACTGAGTACTCTTTCTCTTAATCACTCTCTGAAGCTGAGCTAATTTAATTCCTGGATGGCACTGATTTCTTTGCTATAGCACAAGTGCAGAAATTTGACCTTATAGCTTATAAAAATTGGTTTTTGGTATAAGTGCATTGGAGATGTTTTTATACAGTATTAATTGATGCTTATTGCAAGCTGGAGGGCTGATCATTTAAAGCTGTGGTATCAGGCATGCCTTGCTTGTGGGCCTTCACAATATGACAGCAAGTACAAAGACCATTAAAGTCTCTGTGAAAACACACAAAAATCAATCCTCTTCCAGAAGGAGGTGCCCTCCAGCACAATCAATACAAACTGGTACAACAATATCTTATGCTGCTTGTCAGCTGCTTCAAACCTTTTTGCTCAGCAGAGCTCACAAAGTGCTGCTGCCTTTCATCTCTGCTGGATTGTGCCAAATGAAGATGTATTTCTAAATGAGTTGAAGGGGCAAATGCTGCCATCAGTTACCCCTGTGCAGATGGCTTTAAATTCGGCAAGGTTGTACAGGACTGATCTCAACTTAAATTTCATCCACTAGAGTTAAAGAAGATGAATTTGTTTACTTCCTTGAGACTTTTCTACTTTAGTTATATTACAGGTTCCTGATGGAAATTTTTGCTCTACATTTTGTCTCTTGCATGCTGGAGAGGCCAGAACAAAAAGGGAATCTGAGTCATGACAATCTACAGATTCTTTCACCTTCCTTCTATTATTAATCAGTGGTATTAACTCTAATTACAGGGCAACTGTGGAAAGTAATTTCTTCAAGAGCTGTATGCCTTGGTCAGGTGCATATCTACCAACTGCTTTAACTTTGCTTTGTCTCATTGGGGTTGTTATGCATCTGCCACACTTCTAACTCATGACTGTGAAAATCCTAGGATTTCTGCAGTGACTTTCTAGCAATCAAAAATTTCCCTAGATCACTATGAACCCTTGGCCTGATAAGTGGAACTATTTGGTTCCTACTGCCTATCACCTAGTTCAATCAGCTTTATCTTCTGATACGTATCCCTTGAAAATAAGCACCACAAAAACCGGAGTGACAAAGAGCGCTGACTTAAAATAATGTTGCTAAATGCTAGACACAGTAAAATATTTCACTAGCCCAGGGCAGCATACCTGCCCACACATTCAATACAAAAAGACAGTTGATAGGCTTGTGCAGAGAAAAATTAAACAGTATTTTCTGTTCTTGTGCTGTATTTCTTTATGTAATGAGACATCAAACACCACGACTGAAACCAAATCCCATAAAATCTTGTCCAAACAAACCCAGTCAAATCCAAATCCCTTTTATGGAAATTAACCTTCTGTAAGAAGAACAGAAAAACTCAACCAAATAGGCAGCTGCATGACAGTGTGAATTAGTACATTAGCCTTTCAGCCTTGGAAGAACAGAGTTTAAGTACTGCCGTTAAGCACAAAAGCAAACAAATTTTGAGGTCTCATATGAGTCATGCTCATGATGTACTTTTGATAGCTCATGCTCAAAGAAAGGTCACTGTGATTTGGATGGATGGCACAATAGATCTTTAGCCCGTTATTATTAGCTACTTAGATAATTTATTAAAAGTAACTGTGGAAAACAAAGAACCATCCTGAATTCCCCTCCTAGATGAATAAAAAAATATGCAAATGAAACAGATCCTGGTTTGTGAGTCAGGGAATGGCAATAAAAATTTTAGTTTTTCAGTATTGCTCCAGTCCTTTGACAATACAAAATAACTTGGGCATAGGTAGAATTGGAAGAGGATAGAAAAACCTCCTAGTAAGTCCAGTGTGTCGTTGATATGCAAGAGCTTTGATTGATTTTTTTTCTTTTACTGAGATTACAAAGCCTCCAAAATATCCAACTTTATTCTATACTTTTCCATTGAGTCGAGCTGCCCTTATGGGTCCTGGTAAGAAGGAGATGCCTATCCTGACAGCACTGCTGCAGAAATCAGGGTTTAACCCTTGTTTTTTGAAGCTGCTGGGGTCCATCAGTGTTGACCACATTTTAAACATCACCTCTTAAGGGCAGAGGAGCAGGCAATTCCCAAGTGTTAAATTCAAGCAGTCCAGGCAAAAGGACAGCTTGGCTGAACAGGGGTCTTCTCTTGGAAATAGGGCAATAAAAGGAGGGTATATGCTCAGACTGAAGCACGGTCAAGTGACACGGAAAGAATAGAGAGATGCTGCTTTCCACTGTAGAGGGAAAATTCATTTGGCCAAAGCTCAGCTGGAGTTCAATTTGGCCAGAAATATGGAGGACAATAAAAAGAGTTTTTCCAAATATATTGATGGCAATAGGCAGAGTAAAAATAACATCATCCCATTACAGGATGATGGTCACCTCAAAAACAGGAACAGGGACAAGGCAGAGATGTGTAATGCTTTCTTTGTGTTTGAAATTGTTCTGTCCATGTTTCAGCAAGGAAGCTTAATTTAATACTGCATAATATCTTTCTACAGATTTACAGTGGTCTTATTACAGTGGACAATGCTAGGATAGTTCATACTCTAAGACAAAATATTGCAGATACTTGCCTTTTGTAAGGTTTATCTGCCACAGTATTCTCAGTAAGATATGTCTGAATATGTTGGTATGTCTGCCTTAGCTTCATGAAAATGGGATTTTCACAATGAAAGAGTGTAAAACACAGAAGAAGAACATAAGCAAATGGAAGTACATGGGATAAAAAGAAAAAATTATTTTTCTCATCTGAAGAGGTGAAAAAGCAGATTGCAGTGTTCTGGTGCTGACAGAGATACAGAATAAAAATAAGTAATAGTCTATTACTGCTAAAAAATAGAGGAAGAAAAACTCTTGGATTTGTATGGAGAAGATAGCAAACAACTGGATGCCACAGCCCCGTTCTTTACTTTTTTATCTTCATTTGCATTTGTGCTGATTGGTTTGACCTTGCTCAATTCACACCCTCTAGACAAGAGTAAATGTATAAAGAAGGGGCAGAGGCAGAATGAATCAGTCTTCTCATAGCAAGCAAAAACAAAAAAATCCAATAAGGCATACAAGATTAGCTTCATCCATATGAAAATGAGGTAGAGAAACAGGGGAATCTTGGGCCCAGTCCTACTGAATTCAATAGACTTCTGAGTTCTCATTTTAACTAAACTGTACAGAAAAATTCAAAGAACTACTGGAAATTCTGGAGAACTTACCAAGCATTGAGTGGAGTTCCGTTGCCAGAAAATGTTGACAAAAACTGATGCTTCTGATTGTGATTGGCCTTTGAGCTCTGTCCCTTCACATTTCAGAGTTTCACCTGTGCAATGTTCACTCAGTCAGGAAACCACACATCATTTACAGGTATAAAAAAGGCAGAGGGACCTAAAGTCTGTAGACCTCAAGGCAGATTCAGAGAAAACACTGGAATTGTGTATATTAGAACATTGTGACTAAATATTCTTCTCTTTAACTTATTTTGACAGAGCTGATTATATTCACAATCCTTAACTTTCTGTTTCTACCAGCTGTAATTGTCATACTTAGCCTTCAACTCACTAATTATTACTCCTTTTCTTGAAGTCTTGTGAAGATATTCTGTTTTACAGTTCTCAGGGGAAGGTGAACATTTTTCAATTGTTATGCAGAAACTTGCAACAAATAAATGGATTGTCTTATTCTTCCTCTCAGAACTGCTCTGTGTCTTTCTAATTTCCACAGCTATTTTGAAACTGGGCAAAGGAAAAACAAAAAGTTTTATATTTTTAAACTTTGAATAGCTATCAGTGCAGTCCTTCCTATAGTCTTTTCTTAGAGATCTGACTATATTTTAAGGCCTGACTATATTTTAAGTCCTCCTGATCCACGTCCATATCTTTTCTACCCATTTCACCAAAAATTTGCCTCTGTGCCCCCTTTTCCAGGGTAATTAGATGGGCTAATTTCATAGACTTTTATGATAAGATTTTATGTACTGGTAAGAATTTAGTGCAGCTTTTTTGTCTAAATCTGACAGATCGGAATAAATGCCTTATGGGGATCACACTAAGTTGTGTCTTGCAGCTTCGGGATGGCAGAATCATTAATGACATCTCTTAATAGAAGCACTTATATATTAATAATGTATACATTAATTACATGGCTATTATATAAAGTGCCTACAGAGTCTATGTACATGAATAGTATCCATGTAGTAAATCACAAAGCTATATGTCAACTGTAATTATCCATTCATTTTTAACTTTCTTTATCCTGCTCCATTGGGCAATCTCACATTCCAGCAATCTGGAAAAGTTAATCTTTCTTTCTTTTCTGATAAAGTTTTCCTTCTTTTCCCACAAAATCTGAAGTTTAGGCAAAATAGGAACCACCAATTTCTATCTTAAAAAACTCTGAAATAATTGAAAACTGTTGTTGAAAGAAGCAGTTCAAATATGTGTGCGAGTACAAAACTATTAGCTAACACATCTGCGTTACTTCTCTAAGATGCTCTGTTTTAACCTCACTTTCAAATTTTTTGTCAGGACTTGGGACTTTCTTTTACAGTCACTATCTTTATAAGCAGAGAAATAAAGAAACCTGTGCCACTATTTAAAAATTTTTAACCCTTCGAAAAGCAGTTTTCTCTCTACCCCTTTTCTTTTTTTTTATATATATGAGGCTCAGGGGAAAAAAAAAAAGCTTGGGATTGTTGCTGTAAACCCATATTTTATTTGGGCAGAGGAAAAGCTGTAAAATGTACTTCTGTCTCCAGAAACAAACAGCATGGAAATAACAAGCAGCTCGGGCACAGTAATACAACTCCTTCATATCCATGTCAATAAAATCCCCATATCACATTGTCCCATGATTATTCTATAATTGTGACATAGCAACAACTGGTTTTCAGGCTTTAGTTTTAAATTTGAATTTT
This sequence comes from Lanius collurio, assembly GCA_020086605.1. Classification (NCBI taxonomy): domain Eukaryota; kingdom Metazoa; phylum Chordata; class Aves; order Passeriformes; family Laniidae; genus Lanius; species Lanius collurio. The sequence continues at coordinate 792,983 of JACBWW010000012.1, forward strand.
ACCTTTCAACAATAAGAATAAAGAAGAAGATTAGGAATCTTGATAGCTATTGAATTTTAAAGGAGAAGCTTATTTTTCCTTCAAAAGCAGGGTCATGATAAAAGCAAGCTACCCTATACCTCTCTAACATTTAAAACCTGAGATATTGGAGAGGCTTGTTTTTCTTGGTGCTTTTTTTTGCTATGTATATAGGCTCTTCTAAGGGCCATTTTCTTTAACAGTAGTGTGGCTGTCCATGTACTGATATGAATTTTTTTTTTTCTGTTATCAATATAGAGGTTCATTTTCTTACATGATGTTTTCTTTAGCACATCTTGTTGAACATTCCAGATGGGCTTTTTTTTTAAGCAAAATTGAGACTACTTCTTGTAGTGCAAAATTTCATTGGTTTGAGTTACCTACATGTCCTGGATGTGCAGTCCAACAGAATCTGAACTCATTTGCTGTCCCGGAATCAAAAGTCTCTCAGCAAGCCATTCCAAGCTAATTTTTGTTTCTCATGACTTACAATTTACAGCTTGCATTTGCCACTTTGCACCAACACTGAAAGTTTTAATCTTCCTTCCTTGTGATTAATGGTTTCAGGATTCTTTCCTTGTGCTTCTCTACTGGATACAGCTATGACAGCCTGTCCTTCTAATGTATGGAGCTTCCGTCTGTCCCATTTAGGGCTTGTATGAGAATTCAGCTCACACTTGCAATGATATTTTAGACTGATACCATTTTGGGACAATGAGTCAGCAGGTCACACTTCTCTGGCTAAATCTTCTTATATAAATTTTCAGAAATACTGACTTCCCGTTATAGTTTATGCACATGGTCACCCCAAGGTAACACAAATCAGCCAAATAAAACTGCCTTTAGTCTTCCAAAAATATTACTCACTGAAGACATAACATACACAATATTTCCAGAGTTTCTCCTATTATTTTACATGAGAGATTTGGGTCTCTTTCTGTCTGTGTTTGTCATAAGCATCCCATCAAAATCCAAACCATCTTGTCATGAGAAATCTGGTTTTGGATCCACATCTGCTTTCAGAGTCAGAGGTACTGCTCTGTTGATGAAATTGATATAAATGCATGAAGTCACCGAAGGTTTTAAGGAATAGTCCAAGTCTGATGAAATTATGATATGGACTGCTTAATGTTATCTTTTGATGCTGGAACTTAGAGCACTATGGAATATGGAATTGGTAAATTTAGAGGCAATATGAGAATGGAAAGACATTTATTAGCTTGTTTTTCTGTCTCTCCTTACTTTTTGGGGTTATAACTTCTTAGCTCTGCTTCAAACCTTTATGTTATTATATAGCCTTAACTTCCTATATGCAAAAATGTTACACAGAGAGCAAATACAGTGAAATGCTAGGTGTTAGTGGTACAGATCTAAAATGGGTATTACTCACTAATTGGTCAAATTTTATTCTTGATTTTTTTTCATTTCTTCTCTGTTGAAAGACATATACTTCCCAGCTAAACATAAATGCAACAATATTTCTCTTCTCCCTTTAAAAATAACTACAAACCCAATGTCAGCAGCTTTGTAAACATGCACTGGCCTTTGCAATTTAGTGTAAAAAAATCCAAACTACTTAAGTGAGTTGTATGACCCCCTTTTCAGTTCAATTCAGACAAAATGCTGTGCACAGAACTACCTTGTGCCAATAGAACTCTGTGCCTTCATTTCAAGTACTCATGTCCAGGTATACCCAAGTTACCTATAGCCAGAAGTGCATTCCTTTGTAGGTCTAACCTTTTTGGCTAAATCTGCAATGTACCTGATTTTTGCTATTATAAAGAAGGGCTGGAAGCTTAGTGCACTCCTTAAGACTTGCAAATGTTTACATGGTCTTTGTGACAAGCTGGCCAGGCAGCCTGACCCTAGTGATCCCACAGACCTTTGCAGAGACTGGTGCTGAGCTGCCTGGAGCAGAGACTCCAGCACACAGAGTCTGCCAGCACTGGTCAAAAAAATTAATTGCAAGGATTGGAGTTATGTATAGAGCTCCATCAGAGAGCTTTATAGAAAAGGGGAATGACTTGTCTGCATCAGTAGAATTCAGAAGACGTGTACTTTTGTTTAATTTCATGTTTTATTATTGGCCTTGTGCTATTCCCAAGGTCTTGATCACTTGTATATCTTTCTGAATAATGCAACAAGTAAAAAAGTCCTGTGCATGTACTATGCTAGGCAGGCATACACATTACCAAATACAGGCTATAGTCTCTGTTAACATAAAGCTGCATAACTGATTTCAAGGAAACCAAGCTGAGTTATACCAACCCACAACCTGCCCCTGAAAGGTATTCTTTTTTCTTCTGTGTTTGTGGTTTTTGTTGGGATTTTTTAAGCATAGTGGGATGACAAAGACACCACATTTATAGCCTCAAACACTCTCTGTATATTCTAATATCTTGTTTGCTCTTTTAACAGCTGCCAAACGCTGTGCAGATGATTTTACTAAACAATCAACTACCACTCCAAAGTCAGAACTGATATTCCTGTCCTTGGGGATATACTACCAGGGCCAAACACATCCCCAGTGCAGCTCTGAGACTAACACATTTGGCCCACTGACCACAAAGTGCACTGCCTCCAATTACCTTTTCTCTCTTGCTCTTATCTCAGTGTACTGACTATGCACTTATCTTTGTCCCTTCCTTTTATCTAAAACACTGCAATCTTCCAAGTTCCCTAAAGCAGTTCATGGTTTGACTCCTGTAGTTCTCATCTAATATTATCATCCCTTTCTGTGTTTTACTTTCTCTCTTCCTTTTCCTGAAGCACTCCCACAAGCACCAGGGTCTTAAAAAATCACTGCTGTTTACAGAGTTTATTACTTTCCATCATTTCTTATGATTCTCCTGCAGCATGTCTTTCAAATAATTATCTCTGTGATTTACTGTATTGGTCATATAACCTCCTTCTTCCTGTACTAATCAGCTCTGGAATAGCTACTTGGTAGAGCCAGATTGCCCCTGACAGACTTTTTCCCATCTCTGTGCTTCCTCACTCAAGCATACTGGGATTGTGCTCTCTCTGGTTTTCTACATGCACACAGAGCTCCTTGCCAGATCTTCCAGGGCAGACTCACTCTGGCTGGCCAGGAAGCAGCCTAAACTGCAGATTTCAGCAAATGTCTCAAGCTCTGAGGAGCTGGTGCCTCTGCAAAAAATCTCTTTTCTGCCTCTATTTAAGTGGCATAGTCATATGCCACTGCCCATGCAAGGTTTTCACTGAAAGCCACCATAGAAGGCCATTTTCAGTGCATCTAAAATACTCAGCACTCTGTACCCGAGCTTCTACAAAGTGCCACTGTACTGATGAGCAGACTGTTCACTAAAATATCACGGGTGAATGAAGAACTGGCTTAAACTATCTTCAGATTGATCAGCTGGGTCCTATCACTAAAGGGAGGGGAAAAGAAAATGGTAAAATCTCCTAACTCTTTTCCTTTCTAGGGCAGCAGCAAGGAAATAACATAGCCTCTACTGTAAATTACATAGCAAAAATGCTATTTTGGACACCAATTCTCTACCTGGTTACTTGGAAAGTAACTGTGGAAAGTGATACATATAGACATTCCTTTTGAAAAAAAGCCTATTGTAGATACTCAGAAACTACCAAACCATCTCATCCCCCAAATTCAGCCAGTGGCTATAATTACCTCTCTACCACACAACTAAAAAGCATTTATATGGGCATATGTGCCCACAGAGCTCTGTAAGAGCAAAGACTAAGACACGGAATTATGGCTTACCAGATCCAAATGCTTGATTGTAATGCTGCCTCAGGGGTACCTTCCTATAACTCATTTAAAAGCTCATTTAAAATGAACAAAATTTCAAGGTACACTGAGTATTTTTGAGGTCAGTCCAATGAAACCATGTAATGAGGACAACACAGCAGTATTAAAGACAAGATACATTGCTAGAGTAAATACTGCTATAGTTTTGGAGAACCTGATGTATGGATATCTTCTTGAAGTTTATTTACCCTTTCTTTTGGTAATGCGTGTTGTGGCATTTTCACACAAAAGAACCTGTTTGGGGAAATGTCAACAAGACACTTCATAGACATTTTCAGACTATTACATAAGAAGATGGCACAGATATTTCCTTTCCACAGAAATTAAATTGGTGTTCAAGGAGGAAACCAATATTTCAACCTCCTGAAGTAAAAGATTAAGTTAACTTTACCTAGTGACACAATCATGAAAGCTGGGAGGTAAGGGACAGCACTTTGCTGATGCATTTTTGAGTCTCAAGGATCAGACAGACAGATCTGGGTAATCCTGCAGTTTTAAGATGTAACTGCCCCTTACTTTCCATTCTGCTGCTCTGCCAGAGATTATTGGTCTCGTAGCAGAAGTAACAAAAGACAATGCACTGTAGTTCCATCTTCTTAAGAGCACAGGGAGGACAGTGCTCAGTACTGTATTGCAGATGCTCTAGTTCTCAGCCTGCTATCTTAGCAAAATGCAGTGGACTTTGAACTGGAATTTCTGAGGCACAGGCATCTGCTCTCAGCTGCTACTTTCTTTCCAAGCAGAGTAGTCTCTGATTTAAAACCAAACAAAACCAACAAAACTATAAAAAAATCAAACAAAAACCCCCCCAAAACCAAAGCACATAACAGAAAAACCCTCAGATAAGCATAAAGAACTGAGAAAATAACTTCCTAGGCTCGTATTGCTAGATCCTAGGCTTTTATGTTAGTGGAATATTCCAAAGTGATGATTCTTAGAATATAAGATACCATATTAATTAAGAGTCCCAAAACATCTTTAAAGGAGACTATTTAGAAAAGACCTCAGTACTATTAATGTGAGCACTGAATAGGGCTGTTTATGGGTGCTATTACCTGTAATACATGAACTGAAGCTAATGCTCTTCAGAGGAGAAAGTACAACCATTAACAACTCAAAGATTTCCTCATAATACCTTTTGTACACATTGATCTATTTCCTGCTATTAAAAACCAACCAAACAAAAAAACCACAAAGAAGGCAAAAATATTTAATAGATAATATTGTCCTGTGAAGATAGACTTGCAGCCCAAACCAGTCAGATGTCAAGGGCAATAAAACTCTAAGCATTAATCCCTGGGGAACAGTTCCAGGTAGCAGAGAATCCCAAAGATGAAAAGATTCTGAGCAAAGGGCTCTGCGGGGAATTTCTGGAGAAAACCAATCATTTATATATCCCAGTTTCCCCTGGTAACCTCAGCAGACCACTGTAAGAAAAGCAAGCGGATTAGGTCTGAGAAGCAGATGAAATTTGCTCTTCCAGTGAACATAATGTTAAGGTTTCTCCTATTGCTGGTGTGTGAGAAAGTTAGACTGGTGTAGTAGTATTAGAAGGCAAAGGCCAGGCTCTTGGAAGTCATATCCCTAAAGCAAAATCTGTCCATTGTCCTAAACTTGTAATGTTAATTCTCTCAAATGGATTCTGAGGGGATCTGCCAAGCCCTTCACTAATTTCACCTGCATTCAGCTCTTGGTGCAAGTGAACTGTGATGGCACAGGAAACCTGAGCCCCTTCAGCTGTTCCACAGTGCTGGGTCTTCCAGCGATCCTTCCGACTTTGCTTCCCAGCAGCTCTGCCCTGGCTGCCCCACTACCCTGCCCAGCACAGATGAGCAAACACGGAGAAGCTCATCCTCTTACACCTCCTGCTAAAAACAGGTGAAAGCTGAGTATTGGGAATCCACATGTGGCACAGCTTGAAAACAAAACCAAAATACCCCTAAACCAACCAAACGAAAACCCAGCTCCCTCACCCCAGCCCCAAACACGCCATATTCAAATCCACTAGGGTATTAAAATGCCCTCTAAAAATGTGTAAGTGTTCATAGTAGGAATCAATCTCAAAAAACACATAGACCATCCTCTTTCACTTTATCAGTCAAATACAATGCTTTGGTAACTTAAATCCTGGCTATAACTCATATATACACACACATGAATTGTACATACTCCTCACCTTTTTTTTTTCCCTTCTTTTTTTTTTTTTCCTTTTTTTTTCTGTTTTGTTACACTTTGAAGCAAGCCATTTTAGGCACTGGGAACAGACCATCCTCTCCTCTTTCAAAAGAATAACCTTACTGCAGGGGTCTCTTCAATCCAAATGGTTAGGAATCCAATACACAACAATCTTGCAGAAATCAGCTGCCAGATTTATTATTCTACCTGAAAACCCCAAACAAAACAAAACAAAACAAAAAAAACCTCCCATCCCCAAACAAATAAAAAAGTGGAATAAAAATAGACTTTAAATAAACCTCTTAGGTACATTTTAAAAAGGGTTAATCAGTTCAGTGAAAGACTTTTTTGTCTTCTGCTGAGAGATTATGTAATGTTGGTCTGACTGCTTGTTTTGTTCAGTGAGTCACTACCATATACAGATATATATATATTTTTCTTCTTAAATATTACACATTCGATGCAATTTTTCCTTTTCTTTTTCCTTTTTTTTGTCCAACCCCTTTCCCAAACACCCACATCCTGCCACAGGCAAGAGGCGCTCTGTGCTGACATTAAAGAACCAAAACCAATCCAAGGACTTTTCATCAAAGCATGTTTCATTTGAACCTTATTTCAATGGAAACCACAATTTTTTTTAAACAATATTACTCAACATTTTCCCTTTCCTTTTTGCTAGTTCTGCAACTTTAGAATTCTTTTTCTCGGTTGATCACCAACTATTTAAGTGCCATTGAGACCTAAAGATGACAGAATTAGGTGGCATATTAAGGCATATATTATAAAATACATTGTCTCTTGGATCTGGGTAAATTAAAATACCTGCTCAAATGCTTTTTATGCACCTGTGGTTTCTAGTGACCACTACTTCTTTACTTTTGATTAAATGTGTATTAAAATATTCATAACTTAAGGAGTGTCTTAACTGACAAAGCATGGAAGATTTACCCATCACCTAGGACTGTCTTTGAAATCCATCCATTATGATGAAAATTATTCTTGTTGCTTTACGGTTATGTATTTATTTTTCTCCCACTTCTTGGCAATCTAGGAACATGAGGTACTTCATATAACAACTATTTAAATTTCATTGGGCAAAAAAATGAAATTCAGATATTACCTCCCTCTCCACACCTTCAAATTATGAATTATTGTATTTCAAAAAAGGTGCTCATAAATATTTTAAACTTTTGGGGTTTTGTCAAGGCTTTTTGTTTGGGTTTTTTTTTTACATATAGAATGGCATGTGTAGTTTGTATTCCAGGTAACCCCTCTCAAAAAATAAAACAATTTGAAAAAACAACAAAACAACCAAAAAAAAACCCCTCAAAATTTAAACTGTCTTCCGAGCATATCTGATCACATTTACATTTAGTGTCCAAAACAAGTTGATTGGTAACACCAGTGCCAGCACTACAACGTCATACAGCAACTTCATGGTATTCTTTGACAGTTCGTCTCTGTTCCACCGAAAATTACGAAAGGTTCTGCAGAGCTTTCCTTAGCAAGCTGAAGCTTACTAGTCATTTGTGGATGCGCATAAAAGCTGCTTATAGCACAGCTATGGCGTAAGCTATTTTCTAAGCAATAAATGGTTCAAGTCATCTATTTTGTCCTGAAATGCTACCTGTAGTTACAGCATTGCTTATAAATGGTCATAGTAAATTCAGCATCAAAGAGAATATTACAGAAAAAGACAGCAGCAGAAGCATTAGCATTATCTAGTATTTATATATGTTATCAACATAACACAGCAGTAAAAGGTTTAAATGCATATTAATGGGTACCGTGTCTAAAAATTACTAAAGTACCTATTTAGTGTATTGGATATTTTTCTCAAGGAGTGCTTGCTGTGTCTAAACAGCATAATTAGATATGTGACTTAGTACAGTTAATTCCTATTGATTAAATAACTTATTTATGTACCAAAGGAAATGGAAGGATACAAAATGTTTTCTCCCTCCTGATCATGATCCTGTATTTAATGCTGACATGATCACCAGAAAGCCTATCCCATGTAATTACTATCCTCAAACGGATCTTGAAAAATCAACACCATAGCATGGGCCATATATGTATAGCAATGTGGCACCAGATACAGCATGCAGCTTTCAATCTGAAGTCAGGGATTTTGCTGCTTGATCACGCTACTTATGGCCAGTCTGTCATTAAATAGGATTATTTTTTTAGGTCCTACCCAAAAACAAACAAACAAACAAACAAACAATTCAGAAAACTATCTGGTTGCTCTCAGAGGCAAGGTACAAGGTCTGCCACTGGAAGCTTCTAAATTAAATGCTGTGGTATATGCTTTACTTCTCTTTTATAACTGCAGAAAGACAATTAAGAATGGCAAGAAACAAATGCCCTAGGCATGCTGTGCTGATATCATCATCAAGTGGTTATTTTGCACAATGAGAATTAACTGTACTATGGATACCCAGAGAAAATGTACAATATCTTATTCTGATATGAAACAAAACAGACATGATATAGCTTTTTTTTGTACTTAAAACCTGTATGTTCCCTTCCCAAACTTAAGTAAAAAGCAAACCCACCCTTTTCCTCCTGTTACACAGAATAACGTTTAGGTTCCAACCCTCCCCTTTCAAATAAAGTGCGCTGTCCATGGCAGACCATAGGAGTAATGCAACAGGAAAAGCCCCTTTTAGTGTACTATTTAAAAAACAAACTGAAGTCGATTCAGCTTTCCTCTGGGTCTTGAGAAAGAGGAGAAGCCTAAGGGAGGGGGAAACATCCCCTTCACTGTCACTGTTGTTAATAGACATAGCCTTCGTTGTAGGGGTGGGTGTTGCAGCAGCCTCCGTCCTGCATGTAGACCATGCTCTCATCAAAGTGGGACAGAGGCACAGTGTCCTCCTCATTGATGTGGCGCTCCATGTCAGTCTTCAGCAAGGGGCGCTGGTTGTCCGGAAAAGCCATGGAGAAAAGCGCCTCAGGGTCACAAACAAACTTGTAGACGTATCTTTCTCCAGCCACCTTAGGACAACAGAAGGGGAAAAAGGTGCAGCATAAGGCCTCATGTTTTGCAACTCCAAGTTCAACAGCCTCGTAGAGAACTCACCTTTGTTACACGATTAATAATGTGACAGCAGAACTGGTAAGGCAATGACCTAGCAAAGACCTGCCAAAGCAGACTGTGCAGAATACTCTTGATTTTGCCACACGTGACATCCTGTTGGAAGACGGACTAAGTATTCTACCTCTAAACATTTGTTTGCAATCGTTTCCTATACTTAACCACAAATGGAATTGTTCTTACTGGAAAATGTAAGCAAATTGTCACTACACTGGTAAAATAAAATTACACACTCTGTGTGCGAAGTGGAAAAAAGAATCACATTGCACGATAGAGATCAGGATTTCACTTTACACAGATTGATTCATACTTACGTATAAAAGCACTTTAGCTATAGTGCACGCTGATTGTACAGGGACAGCGTAAGCAAATACGTAGGCTAATATGTACTTAGCAATTGCTCACGCAAAGCTGGGACATTTGGATTTGCTTATGGAGGGGCAATTTGTCCAAAGATCCTAAAGTTTTCCCTTAATCAGAAATAGCCTTAAATGTCTATGCTTCAATTCCCTAAAAGCTATAGAATGATAAAAACAACACAGAATTGCTGTGTTATTACAAACAAACAGAAGTTAATATAGTATCTTCTCAAGTACCTTATTTAAAAAAATTGCACTTAAAAATATGCATTATATTGCATGCTCACAATTTATTAAAAGTATTGAAAACAAAGATCATATTATCGGCTTCTTGCAACTCCAGCTGGAGTTGAAGTGAGTTGGTGATGATGGAAAAAGTGTTGCAAACTTAACAACTCTCTTCTTATGGGTGCAAAATAGTTTGAAGCACCTCCTTAGAATTTCAGCTTATGTATTCCACAAATAGAATTTGGTAGAGACTGCATCTGCAGCAGATTTTTTAAAATCAAATTAATGTCAGCAAGTTTGATAAGACTATAGGTTGCATGCAGAAATCAGACTTTTGCTTAACCTGCTATCATCACTTGATTAAAAAAAAAGGAGGGAAAATATGCATATAAAATATGCATAAAGAAACTTGCTTTGCATCTACAATCCCCATTAGATTGTAATGTACACGAACTGGCCAGAGAGAGAGATCCCAGGACAAACCTCAAACACTGCTATGTCAGAAAAATAAGCATACAAGCTAGCTTTCAAAATGCGTGTTAAACGCATTCTTGTAGGTAATAAAGTAGTAGTTTAGAATGTAACAAGCTAGCTGTCAAAAATACTTGTAAACTTTCCATGTTAAATGGATGTGTGGGTTGGGGCAGCATTATCAGCCTTCTGGTATTTCTATCCCCACCTTTTCAACCTGCTTCCTTCTGCTACTCTTTTTTTTGCCTCTCTGCTGCCTTTGAAGTGTGCTGGCAGTGCAGCTGCCTGTGCTGCTGAGCTGTAACCTGCAACGAGGAACTCCTCTGCCTGAACCAGTCAGTGAAACCAAGCGCTTCTGCTGCTCCCTCATCGGACCCAGTTTCCAATTCACTTTACAAAGATTCAGCATCTTTGTAAATTTTGACACACAAAAATTAATGAGCTGCTGAGCTACTGAAGAACTGTAAGCCAATACTAGCCCAGATTGTTGCCCAAGTTGACTCCCAGATAGTGAAAAAGCAGTGCACTACAACAATCTCACAATCTAAGCAAGAGAACTTCACAAAACCTACAGGAAAAGTTGCCCAGTAACTTGAGCTGAGAGCATGGCTTCCATTCATGGAACTGGTATATAGCAGGTTTAAACATGTTCATCATCACTGGTCACAAGACCAATGTGAAAAGATATGGAATAAGTTTTACAGTCCATGGTGTTTATTATGATCTTTGATCACACCTGGCAGTTTTGCAGATCAGCAGACAGTCAATCTCCTATTGATTTCTCAGTCAATCTACATAGTGCTACACAGTAAGATTTAAAAATATACATCTAAATCAGCTAGCCACAGTAGGAGGACGGACTGAATACTGTCAGCAAGACCAGCCTGTAACATATAAATTATTGTTAAGTATTTCTCCTAATTCAGTCTATTATAAATATTAAATTCCACTCAAAACCAGTATTATTACAACACTATTAGTAAAAATATTAAAGTATTTGGTATGTTAATAGGTATAAGTATTATCCCCTATCTTTCACTTACTAAAGTACCCAAGCACTGGGCAGCTGACTTAGATCTGCAAAACATTAATCATACTGTACTCTACTGTTTGCATTTCCCAGCTGCCAGGAAGCTCTTTTGGATATTTTTGAATGTTACTTCTTTCCCTATAATCATGAAATGCATTGTGTGACCTAAAACCACAGACATTTTTTACATAGGACAAAAAATTCTTAATGCATATGCTGAACCTAGTAGGTCAAAAGCTTAGTGTTTGCCTAAACAGATGAAAAAACTACCTAAGCCATGCAATTACAAGTACTCCTTGCAAACTGACCTATGGATTAGCATGTAAGACTCTGGTGAAATGTAATACAAAATTAGCTACTCACCTTTTGCATGATTCCCTTTTCATAATAATAGCGAAGCGATCGGCTAAGTTTATCATAGTTCATAGCTGGCCTGTTTTTCTGAATCCCCCAGCGACGTGCCACCTGCCACAAAAATGGATTAGCAATCATTTGTTAAATGCATTTAACAAGTAGATCTTGTCATCAGATACTTCATTTGGAGATGCAGGAGGGAAAACTGTGCAGGTGCAACAAATAGGAAAAGTTTGCCATGACCTGAACTTCCCGCATACTACTCTGAATTTTAATTGGATGTACATCCTCATTAAACTTGAAACATACTTATTTGCCAATGTGGTGGAAGGCTAGCATTTTTCTTTGCTTTTTAATAAAGAAAACTGATGAAAAAATAAAGCCATACAAAGAGATGACAGACAAAAAATATTTAGCAAGTTACACCAGAAAACTTTCACAAACCCTTTCTTTAGTTTGATACTATGGATAATTGTAACATGCCTGTCTTTCCCTTGCTGTCAGAAAACTAAGTTGTTTTAAATACATGTGCATACACACTTAGTTCATGAACTAATACACATGGTATTTGGAATAACAACAGTGTTGAGATTATTAGGAGATGCAAGTCAAAAGACAACTCCCAGTCTTAAACATTACTTCAGCAAAAAAAAGGAATTATCTGAGGAGGCAGAATAATCACTTGGAAGAACTATATGGTGGCATGAAGAACGGAACAGAAACTTCATAGCTGCAGTCATATAATTTCCCTTAAAAACAACAATAAAAAGTGAATTGCAAGTAACTCATGAAACTACTCCATAGAGAACACTATGCCTTCTGCTCAGACTTACGTTTTCAACTCGACTTTATGCTTCCTGTTTTATTGCTAAAGATAGTTTTGGACAAAGCGACCCTTTGTTTAAAGAGTTTAACTTCTTATTCCTTGTCTGAAATTTTAATCGGCTATTGGTGACATTTCAATTACTGTCTGTAAAAATGAGTATAATATCACCAGAGAGAAAAAAAGGCAAAGCTGATGAACTCTTTAAAGCACATTTTATAAAAATGATTGAGAGGTGCATATGCATACAGCTCTAGAAAAAGGACAGAGTAGCCAAGCAGCTTCTCTGCAGACTGCTCTGTGAAACTTCCCATAGCTGTCTGGAGCTTTTTGATGCAAGCCATGACAACGTGCAGCACTGCGCAAAATCCATGATTTTGGTCTCCACCTGGACAATAATTTCTAAAATTTCTTTTGAAAGCATTATTTCCTTTCAGTGGCACAGCTTTTCAGGCTTATGTAAATTATCGCAGCTCTGCTAACTTCAGCTACATTTTAGCTGTACTGGAACACACCTCCAATCATGTAAATTTATTCCAGCTGCAGATTTGACCTAGATGTCTAACTTTGATTCACCTCTTCAATTTTGTAACACATGACCACATCAGTCTTTTTTTTATTTCTTCCAAGGCTTTTTTTCCTGCATTAATCAGAGTCCTAAAAGTCCCCAACATAAGGCTTGCAAAATAAATAAATACCCAGCAAAGATAAACAAGTAATGGTGAGGAATATGTTACATAGTGTAGTATTTTGACACTCCTAATCAAACAATCAGGTCCAGTTCCCATCCCTGAACTGCACAGCATTTACCTAGTCCTGTTCTGTGGAAGGGATTCAGGCTTCTACCCTTCCACCCTACCTTCCTGCTGAAGGTTGCTATCCTTGTGACAAGCCTGCATAAATGGACCTATGCCCAATTCTCAGGCTCCAAAGTTCACAGTTACTTACTTTCTGAATGAGCTATGGCACTCCAGGAGGTGATACATATTCATTTTTGTTGTCACTCTTTGCACAAGGGCATAAACCTCCAGTAAGGAATGGGACAGAAAGGTCATGTCACTGACATCCTAACCTGCCACAGCAGAACCAACCAGCACTTTGATTTCCCTTCAATCTACACTTGGCAACCTACAGAAATGTGCAACTTCCCATAGGCTATTCTTATTTTAATCGACTGTTTCTGTCAGATTCATGACATTCATATGAAAACAACTTAGGCTCCTTTGAACACTCAAGAGTGAGGCAAGCTTCAAGACTTCTCCCGATCTTGGATGCAACGCTGCTCAAAACCACAAAGCAATTTCTACATAGCCAGACATGCAGATGATCTGTTTAGCTTCAATTAGAATATCCAGTTCTTCAGGGAATTACACAATAAGGAAACCTTAGGAGTTTGTTAGTTTCCTTTCCTTAGCTAATAAAATCTATAAAGTTTTTGCACCATCTGCTGGAAACCATTTCTCAATAAAACTCTTCAATCCTGAAAAAAATTGGCCATACCTTAAAGACAAGACAAAACTAAAAGAGTGAAAAATATGAGACTGGGGTAGGGGGAAAAATTAGGTACATAATTCACCAAAACCAAACAAAGGACTTTCCAAAGATTTCGCTCTATTCTGGGACAGGTTACACAACTAACAAATCCATGTAGCCTGCTAACTTGCCAGTAAAGTTTCGGCATCATATTGACTAAGACTGTTCTGAGTTCAAATCCACAGATACACAATGCCAGGATCTGCCGTGGCAGACTGACTATCACTAGAGCAGGGGATGCTCAGACATATGAGAGCCAGCACCAAGGCCCTTGCAGCAACCTGCTCCTCAGCCAGACCACATTGGGAAGAAAAGGGGCATCAGTCCTGACATCACTCCCAGCTACTCCAGCATCTCCAAAGAGTTGTAAGCAGACAATGTAAGTAAAAGGCAAGAAAGCTTTCAGACTGCTAATGCCAGCAGATGGATGGCAAACAGCAGAAATAGCTGGTGGAATGCAAAAACAGCCATACACCCCCAAGCCTTCCCACTCAGCTCTAATTTGGAGGGGATCCTGTCAGAAAATTTGCTGTGGTCTCCTCTATCAGCAAACCCTATTCAAGGGGCAGAAAAGTAAAGCAGAATGATACTGCCTTTTGACAACCCTAGTTAAATCCTACACATCAATTTTACAACAAAATTCACATACACCTGATCTTCCAACAGTTTCCATGATAATTTAGAATACAGGTAAGGTTACATAATGTTACCTAGTCCAAACCAGTTTACGTAATAAAACAATCAATTTATTCCTGTTTATCACACAAGTGAACTAAGCAATGCTTCAGCAAATGTTCATGAATATAAGCAATTTTATCTACCCCATGAGTCCTTCATGGTTCAGAAGAGCATGCGTGTGCATGAGTGTTTGTAAGCCTTAGCTGTACTAAACAATCTAATGATTCAATCTAATGAACCTAATATTTCGTGTTGAAAGACTAGTGAGGGACAATTTTTCAAAGGCTTTTTAGAATACAGTTCTGTCCATAAAGTGATTCTGAAAAGTGTGAACCACACCATTAATGTGAAGTATTTAATAACTCTAGTACTTGCAACATTTTTATTATTTTGTGGGACTAGGAGTCAAATCCATGCTTAACCACACCTCTGTCCCAGCTGAAGCACTTCCCTCGCCAGTCTTTTTTGTCAACCTTCTAAAGCACAACTGAAGCAAAACACTGATGGACAATAAGGCCAAAGTCCAAAGGAGCATGGTTAAATTTGCAGGATGGGGCAGTGGATGTGAGGGCATGCTGTCTAACTCACCTCCTCTGGCTCAATCAGCTTGAACTCCATGCCTCGGCCAGTCCATGCTATGAAGTGAGAGTTTGAGGGGTCATCAAGAAGAGCTACCAAGAACTGCCAGAGCTGAAGCGAGCCTCGCCGTTGATACGTGGGTCCCTCGCGGTACATGCCTGGCTCCTGTTTGACATCACCTGCACACAAAAGCAACAGCGTTACAGGAGCAACGCCCTGAAAACACCATCCCTCAGTTTGTCAGATAAACTGGTAACGCAATCATCAGGGTTAACAAAACAGGGGGAAGGATCAGCCACCCTCAAATGTAACATTCCCCTGTTTGCTGGGGACTTACAATAACGTATTAATATACTAAAAAGCACTTAAATTCATTCATGATTTATGGAAGTCTCACTAAGCTTCTTCCCGTGTAGTTTTGATAAATGCAAATCTCTTGCAAACCATTTTGTAATATCCTCTCTCTGAAAGAACATAAACTATTTTTGAAACAACTCTGAGAAATGAAAAACTGTGTTTCTGTACTGTACTTCGTGCAGGCCCCAGTTTTGGTAAAGTAACACAAGCTTTATAAAGCTCCAAAACCCTGTTGAGTGAAACTTCTCTTGCATGCAAATGCTTCTAAGGAAAATTTGACAAAGTATTTGACTTGGACTTAAACAGCATGTGCTCTATGTATAGGCATGTAAATCCTGCAGATACCAAAGTTCCTCTGTGGCATATTGGACTTGCATATGAGCAAAAATTACGTTTACTCATATCTACATATTAAATTAGTATTCCTTCTGAAAAGCAATAAGTTAATTTTTCTAAAATTTTAAGTCTAGAGAAACCTTTTAAAAAATATTAAAAACATCCTTTTAGATGATCCACAAATCGCTAATGAGAAAACCATCCTGCTACATCCATACTATCTTTGTTGTTTTAAATCATATTCATACTGAACAACTCAAGCAAACAACAACAGCTGAAAGGTCTGATGTTGAAGCAGGCAGTATTTTTTTCTCCACACAAGGACTGCAACCCTTGATATACTGGTAAAATTCCTCATTTGAACTATGAGAACAGCAAAGCCTCCAATAAACAGTGTCACCTGTTTAATAAGGAAAGTCAGGAGTTTACATTCAACCACAGCATTAGGATGCTCTAACAGCCATTACAGAACAGCTCTGTGTGGTGAAAGTCAGAATAATAATATTAAAAATGGAGCACTTCCTTTTGTAATCAGGAAAGAAAATTGACTCAAGAGTTGTGGAAAACAAATAAATCAACACAAGGCTTTTTGGTTTATGTGAGGTTCAAGTTCCAACCCTGAAAGGCCTTCTTTTTCAAGGACACTTTTTTTTCTTATAATGATAGCTGAGCAATGTGCAAATAGCAAGTGTGGTATTACACAGGATCAAATTCTTTCCTTGTGCTGATCTTTGATTTCAAAAGAAGCAGCTGAGATTCTACTTCTGAAACATCAAGACTAGTCCTGGGCTTATCAAACTTTTGCTTTACTGGTCAGAATATGATGACATGTGTTATTTTTTTCCCCTCAAAACATCTTGCTACAAGTTTAAACACCTCTATTTGCATCACAACATCAATCTTCTAGAGTACAAGGTGTTCTCTCGATGGACAGTCATAGAAACCAGCAGCAGACTGCTTGCTTTGCGGGCACACAAATACTTCCTAACATTTATTTATTTTACTGTATTTGTATTTCTTTTTCATTTTAATTTCCCTTCCTGTATAAAACCCAAACTAGCCAAAAGGTTTTTCAAGGAAGACATAGACAAATGCAACTGTTAACAAGTTTTAACTTATTGTAATACAGGGTCTGATTCCATTCCCATAAATGCACATATGAATTTGACACTGGTACTCAGAACAGATCCACAATCATTTGTGGAGAACAAAAAAAACATACCTAACACAATGTGCTTTAAAAAAAAATTTAAAAAACCCCAAACAAGCTCACATTACAAAGCCAGTGTATAAAGTAGACATTCAATATATCACCCTTTCTGTGAATGTGTCAATGCAGTGACAGTGCAACAGTGGATAGGGCAACCTTCAGTTAGGTCTAATATTGTTTAAAATTCTTCATCTATTTCCTCCTAACACAAAAATACATGTAATACTCTGAAGAATGTACAATTCTTTGGGTCACTTTCATTTCAGAGTCTCCAGATCTTCAGCAAATACAACAAATGCTGCTAAACATGCAATAGTTTTGTAATCCATAAGTGATTCTCAGGGGAAAACAAACAAAATAAAGCAGAAGAATAACACCAATTCTCCAGCTCTACTTTTAGCTGTGGTCAGAGATCTGTTCACAAGTTTATCAGAAAGTACCTAATCTTTCCTGCTAACATAAATAAAGCCAGACATACACATACTAACACAAAAGCTACAACATTACACTAGCATGCATATACTAACATAATGCCATTCTAGCAAATTTAAGT
Source organism: Lanius collurio (assembly GCA_020086605.1). Taxonomy (NCBI): domain Eukaryota; kingdom Metazoa; phylum Chordata; class Aves; order Passeriformes; family Laniidae; genus Lanius; species Lanius collurio. Next base: position 810,580 of record JACBWW010000012.1, read on the forward strand.
GCTTGGTCTCCAAATTACTTCCCAAAGCTGCAGACTAACAGAGTCACTGGCAAGAAATACAAGTGTCCATATACTTTGCTTATAATGAAATAAATCTGAAATCAACTGAGTTACACCAGGAAACTGATTTTACATCAGAGTAACTGAGGATAATTTGGACCATTCATTTTAATAGACCTCAGAATTCCTCTTAAAAAAATCTGCTGTAATTGGTAGTGTTGTGAACAGAGCATTGATTTGTTATCAATCCCAATGAAAAATAAACCAGTAGTACATTCAACCTAGTGCAAACACATTGGCACAAACACAAAAATGCCCTATACTCCCCACTATTCATCACTTCACAGACAGCAAGACAAGAGGCTTAATCCTCAGTAAAACCAAAGCTACTGCTTTCTCCACTATTTTGCTAATTGTAAGAATAGCTTTCATTAAATCTCAAACAACAGGCAGTATGTGATCATCAGTGCAATGGAAATCCTCCTATTACTTCTCAACAGTACAGGAACTGATCTCCTCTGCCACAACTCTGGACGCAGGCATCTTTCGCTGGCAAAAGTCAAATGACTTCCTATTGAAGAGGAGACTTTGGTTTCCAGAGACAAAGGTCAGCTTTGGTTGGGCACATCACAAATGGTGTGTTAAGGAATCCTAAATTGGAACGTTACTGGGCTCTTTTGATCAGCAACAGAGAAAAGTCCCTCATCTCTTTCTTTTTCATCTCCCTACACAGGAAAAAGAGAGATGTGTCATACATACCGTCAAACTTCTCTGGAACAACGCAAGTGTCATCATAAAACTGCCTAGGTCCCTTTTCAAACATACAGCCTGTAAGTTAAAAAGAGAGAAGTGTTTATATAAAAGATGCATGGAGAAAAAAAGAGATCACAGGCTTAATGCCAGAGGGAACACTAAGTTATACAGGAATCAGAATAATATCCCACATCCTTTACAAACCGCCCAATCCCAACATTTTGGCCTAAGTACAAGGGTGTTTAATTAACGTATGCATTCCCAAAAGACTGTTAATCTCCACCTGCTAAAATGAAAAAGCACCCGTTTTTCTCAATGATTTATTACAAAATGTTTGTCTCATTTCCTGTTTGAACTAGCATGGCTTTGACTTTTAACTACTAGTTCCTGCAGGTCTTCTCCCTGCAAGACTAAAGAAGTACTATGCAGTATTTCCTCCTCACACCCACAGAGTCACCCTCACACACTGCTCTTGATGTTCCTTCCAATTAAGATAATTTTGTAAAATTATATTTTGTCATTAAAAGGCACTCTCAACAACCCAGCAGTCTTTCTAGCACACCTTTCTATACACACTCCTACTATTTCCTACTATGCTAATTTTTTGCTTAACCAGAATGGTATTACAAATCAGTATCAGTCTCACCAGTGCTCCTGAGTGAGACAAAACATCTCCTCCTCTCCTGCTGCCCTCTGACCCTCCTTTTGACTGCCTAAGTATTACAGAAGGCTTTTGCCTTAAGTTTACAGTGCCCAGTTGGGCTGCTTTCCCACTGTGAAGCTGAGGAGGAGGAGGCCCATCTCAAAATCCTTTTTACCAATATATCGTTTCCCAGTTCCACACGCCTGGTCTACATTCAGGTATTAAAAAAACATTTTGTTTAATGTGCCCAGATTACCAAACAATTCAAACTGCTTTGTGTGACTGCCCTGTCCTGCCCGTTATTTACTGCTCTATCTTTGTGCCATAAAGTTATCCATTAACTTTGTTCCATATCTTTACTGAAAATATTGAATAGCAACACTCCTGATAGCAATTCCTACAGAACTATAATAGAAACAATCCATTCAGAGATGATTGCCCAGTCACAGCCTCTTTTTGATCTGTCAGTTGGCCAGGTCTTAATGTATTTAATGTGTACTTTATTGATATTGCTCCGTGCTAACTTCTTAATCAGAATGTAATGCAGAGGCAAATTGAATCCCATAAAAAGTCTAACTATAAGATACAAGCATCTTTATCAATCAAACTTTTATTTTCAGCAAAGAATACAATCAGATTTGGCATGACCTTTATTCTGTAAAATTATGTTGATTGATTTCCAAATAGAGAAAACAAATATTTAGCAAACATCACTGCTTTTTTTAACGTCATTCATAACAATTTTGCCACCTCCAACTCCTTACGAGAGCATATAATGGCTAAAAGGGGTTTTCCCCTACCTGTGCAGTGATTATCTTTTGCCCTTGGCCCTGCAGTTTGTGGATTTTTTTCCTGATGTCTCTCACCTCCCTTATCAAACTTTTATACTTCATATAATTTCATATAACAAGACTTAGAAATTTCCATCTCCTGTTTCACCTTCCTTGTTAAACACTACCATTTTTTGTTTTTCTATCTTTATTTCAACCCAGAAGCAGATGGGATTTTAGCCAGATGTGTTATCTTTTCAATTCTGTCTTTACACTAGCAAATGAAGTCTTCCTGGAAGACTTTGATTCACACATCTATCTGGATTCTCATCCATTTCAAAACCAGATTCCTCATGTTTGTGAAATTTTCACACTAGAAGAAAAACAAACCCTAAACAAACAAGCAGAAAATAATATATTGGTAAGAAAGATAAACTAAGACAGGGCAGTGGAGGGTATAACCTCCCTTTCAGTCATCTTAGTTATGTTTGACTTCTTATTTTTAGGACACATAAAGTATTTTCACTCAGAATTATTAATTTTGACAATTATGTAAGCTCTGTCCTGATGAAGTCATTGGGAATTTTGGTACATCTCTCAATTTGGCCATAAGACGCATCAAAACACTGTAGAAATAATAACAAAAGGAAAAACCCAAAACCTTCACTGAATTTAAAGTATAAAATGGATTACTTAACACTGACTTGTCATGCTAACAGCATGGAAAATGTCACTTGAGCAAAATGGGTGAAAGAGACAAGTTTTTAAGTGTCTCTTCCTTTCAACTGCTAGAGGCCTTGAAAAGTAGAGTGAGTTAAGTTCATAATATAATTGCTTCTATCCTGATCAACCCATGGCACCAAAAGAAACTACAAAAAATTCAGTGCATCAGAAACTCAACACTGAAAAGGGAAAAAGGATGATGCAAGTCTTCTCAGCAGCCGAATTAAACCAGTGAACCCCAACTCTCCCCAGACTTTTTAGCTTTTTAATTTTTTACATTTCTCTCATACAAAAGCGATACATAATAGAAAACTTAACTTCTGTTCTGTTTGGATGAGCCAGGAAGCCTTCTTGCCTCATGTAAATGGAATGGCAGCTAGGCACTTCTGAAAGGAGAAGATGACAATGCAAGTCAAAAGACTGTCTGGAATTAAAAGTGTGCCAGTTATCAATGAGGCTGCAAGCAGAAGAGCAACAAAAACGGATGCAAGTTACAGGGAGAGGGAACCTGTCAACAGACAGTCAGCATTTCAGAGCAGCACACACAACACATGGCCAAAGAGAAAATCATGATGTGAGGATCAGAGATCCTATCTATGATAGGCACTTGAACTCCAAACCTTTTGCAATAAACTTTGCTAAAAGGTGACTCCCATGGCAATGACACTTTAAACTATCCACAGACATAAAAATCCACACCAGTGACCATGAATATTTTAAACCCTGTGCTTGTATATCTGTCTTTGTAACTAATTCAACCCAAAATATGCTATCAATTGCACTGAAAAGACTGCCAGTCACACTGGAGACTTATAAACTCTACATTTACACAAGGAATGTCAAAGTGAATTTAGAGCAGGATAATGCTTTTTACAGTCTGGTTAAGTACTTGAAGGGTTAATGAAATTTTCTGCAATTGCTAAGCATTTTATCCAGGAATTTAGATCTATCTGTATCACTCTCCACTTGCATGCATTTAAAACAAAAATGACACCTTTCGAAACAAAACATATTGTGCATATTCTAAAGTAATATTGATATTTATTTGATATTCTCCACCTCTACTCAAATTGGCAGGAAGAATGAGAAAAGACAAACAGAACTAATGAAAAAAGTATTCTTTAAACGTCTTTCTTTTTCTTCTCCATGTCTTGCACTGTCCCCAAGTAGTCACATCCTGTGCACAGGGACTTGCAAACAGAAATGCACCGTAAATGTTTGCCCTTCTAGACCATGTTTAACCTACTTCTTGGATATCAAAAGTCTTGCTTAACAAAGTCTATTTGATCTTGTGATGAACTCCTACCCTAAGCTATGCAATCTGTTACCAGTAACTTGTAACTCTTTAAGAGATGCAAACAGAGGTCGAAAGAGCAGACATTATTTTTCCAACACTGCCTACAGACTCTTTCAGACTGTGATTCCAAATTTCACTGTTCACTGACTAGTGATGAGTATCAAAGATTTGGCAGGATAAGAAAATGAGGTTTTACACTGACTTCACAAACAAGCGAAACACACGGCAGTAATAATAAGTTTCCTCTTAACAGCCCATGGTCCCTCTTGCACATCTGTGCCAAACTCTTCATTACCCCTCTCTCGATGAAACGCTCAGTGCCTGCCTCCTCAGGCCCAGAGAATCTCTAATGTCTCTGGCAGCTATTCTGAGCAACCACAGGAATCAGTGACTCACTGATCACCCAAGTCAAGTATAGCTCTGCAGACTAGAAGTCAAGGCTACAAGCTGTGCTTCACCTGCAAGGAATCATTCATGCTACTGCGTAGATTGAATTCTAAGGAGAATGGAAAAATCTACGTAAAAAAGAGGAAGTTGTAGAACTGAAACAGATGCTATTTTCTATTTTAGGTAAAAATTCTCTAGTATTGGCAGCAAAGCCCTTTTTGACTCATGAACTCCATTCTTGCAAAGGGATAGAGCAGAGTATACTGAATAAAGAATTATGCATGCATCCACAAAGTTGTCTTCTTAGCCAATTTGGGGTTTCATCTCCCATGGTCCAAAGTCAATTATAATTAACATCTGGAGTCTCTTTAAGGCAAGCATTGTTTCTACCAACATTACTTAATTTTCTGGTTAGCTTGTGCTTAAACAGTCCACAGAGGACCAAAAAATACAGCAAGGAAGAGTTTATTTCTCGTAAAGTAACTAGAGTCTTGTTATCCTAAAGTGCTATCAGTTAATTTATGACTATCAGAGTGGGTCAGACTCTAATCAAATTGTAGAAACATTTCCAAAGTGATTATTCAATCAAATGACTAACATGGTTAATTAGGAGCCATAAACATTGCTCTGAAGTTCATCAAAGTAATGACTTGCCCAGAAAAATTACTGCTAATTAAATTGCCTGCTGCTTTCATTTCTACCTTATCTAATAAAAAGTCCAGCCAATGAAATTTAGTATTGCAGTTTTAAATTGTACTAAATGCTTGACTAAGACCCAGAAGTATTTTTACGGGCTAAGCGGAGCTACTTCAAAAGAAAACATTTTAGTGTAGAAATTACAGAGCAATTATGTTTTCTTCTCCTTAAACCATTCTTTCAAGACAACAAATAAGTCAGAAGCAGCATGAAATACTTCCAGGGCAAGATCCAAGTGTTTGAGGTAACTGACTTATCACCTTTTTGCAAGTTTTAGTCTTTGAAGAAAAATGTGCCTGGATTTAGACACACTACAAGCTTATTTCAGACTGTTAATGAAATAATTCACATTTTAAAGTTACAGCTCAAGAACAGCAGAACCCCTTTAAAAAACCCCAAACAAACTAGCTAAAGATATGGAAATGTAAAAAAAAATTGCTTAACTTTTATTATCAGTTTGGAATACTTAAGGGTCATTCTTCATTGCTCTTCTTATTAACAGAACATAGTAGTCATCTTAAAACAGTGAATATGGTCTTATAACATAGACCATGAAACCATTCTTTTCCCAATGGAGAAAAGAGAGACAAATAATGGGTATAAGCTCTGCTATGCCTTCATCAAAATACATCCAAGCAGAAAAAGTCCAAACAGACTTTCTCAGGACAAGAAAAACCTGCTATTGAATTTAGCATGCACAGGTTCTAAGTTTCATTATTGGGTAAGACAGTTGAGTGGTCCCTTGGTAAGGTAGTTCATATTAATTATCATATCAGAAATTAAGGGGTTAGGTTGCCTCAGCCCTGTATAAATCAGAGCAGGTAAAGAATCCTTAAATAATTTTTTCTGATTGTTTTCAGAGATAAGGATGAGATTTCATTCCCACATTCTCACCCTGCACAGAAAAAAATAGAATTTCAGCCTGTGTCCCTAACCAGAATAGATACAGGGGAAGATGGAGCTTCTGCAGGCAAAGGGATGAAATGACTGACTGTATTCTACGGGATGAAGTGACTGACTGTCTTCTTCTGAATGAAGCAGAGCAAAGCAAGAACTGGAAATCTGAACCAGGATTTATTCTTCAGCCATTTCTGTTTCGACCTTACACAGCCTCCCTAACTAAAGGACAGGTTGTTATGTTGCACTCTAACTCTGAATTACTTTTCAGTTCTCTTTATCAACATCAGCTGAAGATCTGGAGGCCCAGGGCACACCCCATGTGCTTGTGACAAAGCACAGTGTGATACAGAGGTACTGCACTGCACATGTGCATGTGCAAAGGGAGAGACATGGAGGGGGAGGCTTAGAAGGCACGGGCCATCTGAAACAGAGTGGGAGAAGAAGGGAACTGCCTGTCTGACCTCACCCTCCATGTGGCTGCTCAGGTGAACACTGTGGTGCACTGGCAGACAGCTGCCTTAGTCAGGGAGCCTGCTAACAAGTCACTCAAATTCACCAAACACCTCAATTTATAGTGAAATGTGCCTACTTCCCTACAGGTTTAAAACAAAGTGATGACAATAAGGCTGGAACCTTCTTACTGCTTTCCTGTTCACTTTTAGCACTTTTTATACTTTGTTACCAAGTAAGTCATATTAGAAGCAGGTTCCATTAGGAACTCTTCTGAAAGGAGTTTTTCCCCAAAACTTTGAAGGGACTTCACTGGTAATCCTGCAATTTCACTCATACCACATCCTTCTAAATTTTCCTTTTGGTCTGAAAAGTAATTATGCAAATTTGGGTCCCTATTTCAGCAATTCAGATTTCATGTGTCTATACACCTAGACTTAAATGTGCCACTTGTCTTCCCATAGACAAGAAATGCAGCACATGCAGATTCTCTCCCTTTGTGTTATTGGGTTCAGAAGGGCATGCACTAGCCCCTCAGGTAGCCAGGACAAGCTTGGGTCCCAGATGTCCCTCCCATGTGCCAGCCTGACCCTGGGCTACACACACTGGGAACACACTAGCCATCCCTTCAGTGCCTCACATAGCTGCCCTTGCACAGCACAAGCACTTCTCTGCTACATGAGCAGGTGGTAGGTGTACTGGGAGAGATTTTTACCAAGTGCAGAGAAAAAAGTAGCCTTTAAAAATAAAATGTTCAAACTAGAATGCATCATACTTTTGGCATTAAACTTAAAACATCACAATCCCACTGCAAGTAACTTTTCTGTTTGTGTATTTCCAAGAACACTGACAAACTGTTTACAAAGGAGCACTTCATCTACCACTGAAACACATTCAGCCTCCTGGTGGAAAGCAGCTGTTTACCACACCACTGAAAAGTTCTGACCAGCTCAAGGGTGAAGATAATAATGAAATCACCAGAAAACAGGACCTTTTTAGGTAACAAAGGAGTTCTTCAAATGAGATCACAACAAGTCACCAAGGTAGCACCAGGCATCACTAAGAAAAATGAATGATTTTTGCTTAGCAGGGAGAAGTAACAAATTCTTCTTTTGGATATTTAAACCTGCTTAGTTTAAAATTCACGTCTCCCCAAAAGAAAACATTCAGCTAGAAATACTGGAACTAATTACAATCTCCTTACACAGGAATTGCTTGAGCATATTTTACCACTCAAACACTGGTGGACCAATCTTTAGTTCAACCACCTCTAAAAGCATTATCCCCACACAAGCTATGTAATGAGTAGAGTCTTACAAATTGGTAAAGTCCTGGCAATAAAAAAGTCAGCATTACTTTTTCAGTAGGATATTCAGCATGAAAAATGTAGATGCTCTGAAATTACATGGGTGAAAACAGACAACTTCTCTAAAAATCAATGTAAAAATTATGCAATCTTTTCCCAAATCATTATGCAACTTAGAAACATTCAGAATGGAAGGTTTTATTCATTTTCTCTGTCACCAGCCTTTGCACTAGCAATCTAGGAAAAAGAAACAAACTTACAAGTATGTGCACTCACAGATACACATACACTTCCTTCTAAAAAAATAGCTAATTAAAATTTTTAAAGTTTAATTTCTTACATATCACTTCACAAAAACTTGTCAGAGAATTAGGTTTGGCCCCACTGGCTTATGTCTAAGTGGAAATATTACACACATACAGAAAAAACCTTAAGCAAACAGCTTCCTTTCCACAACTTTGGTTTTCAGATCTATGACAACATCTAATGCATTTTGTGAGACCAGATGTCAACAGCCTGTCTAGGCGATGTGTAACTTTTTGTACAGCAGAACAGGAAAACAAAGGCTCATACATTCAGCTCTGAATTGAAATTCCACATGGAGCTGATCTTTTGAGCATACTTTAAAATCATGTGTTTGCTTTTATTAACCTTAGTAACTGTAAAATGTACCTTAAACATTGCTGTCCTTTGAATTCAACAAAAGACAGCAGTATTTTCTCTCTCTCTCACTCCTTTTGTTGGTAATCTTACTGCAAAAATGTCTGTGTTGCTTTTTCTCCCCCACCCCATCCCCTGCCTGTAAAATCGAAGTTGGACAAACACTGCACGGCTGAAGTGACATATTTGAATGGAATTCAGACCAACCAGTTCCTGTTTATGTTTCTGATTTGAGAATGTAGCCTTCTCATTCACTATACATTAGAAACACACCAAGGCCATAAATGGTGTCAGGTTGCAGGCAGGCAGGGCCAAGCAGCATTAATCATTACTTTAAGGCAACTGGCAAAAGCAGCAGCTGAGGGAACACTACACCCTTCAGCTCCGCATAAATGGACATTCCAGGGTTTGGCGTGTGTGGGTTGGATTTTTTTTTTTTTTTTTCCCCTTCAGCATCCATTTTATGAATGAAACTTCAGGCTGCACAGAGTCCATTCATATAAAAGCTATGCTCACAGGGCTCAGTCTCTCGGGATCAATTGGTCTTGGGCAAGGCTGATGTGATTGGTTTAAGGCAGGCTTCAGCCTTCCATTACTGATTTAAAATGCAGCCTGTGTCCATTTGACCTGCCTTAATGCACAAAGAGTAAATCCAGACTGCGCTCTCAATCCTCAAATCAAATCATTAGCCAGTGCCACTTACTGTAACTGTAGATTTACAGGATATTTATCCATTTCTTTGAAAAACAGGAGTTGCAGAACAATTTTTCAGATCGTATTGTCTGCTTTGAAAACAAAAATACATGTATGGTCTCCTGCCTATATACTCACATTGACTTAGTATTCAGGTTTTCCTTTGTTCACAGAGATAGCATTACAAACTGAATTCTAACTACAGATTTATTTCAGACAGAAATAGTGAATAAAAGAAATCAGCTAGATTGAAAGCAAGTGAAAAGTTAAATTTCTGCCTTTCACAGCAATATTCTGAAGTTCAGGTTTCTCAAGTTTCCCTGTCAGATCTCTTATTTTCTGCTGTCATCTGGTCCAACAGCAGATTTGTGTTTTAAGAGCAAGTACAAAGTCCAGTGCAGCTTAACTACTGAACAAAATCCATACTCATTCACTGAAGAAACACAGCAAAGACAAGTTCCCAAAACACAAGGATGAAATATTTTAAATGACAAGGAAAACTGCAAAACCAAAATCGAGGAAGGGAGACTTCTCAAACCTCCTAACTCAAGAGCAAAACCTCATCCCTTCTCCCCTCCTGGAGAGGGGATCTGGATTTTCATTGAGAACAATTGTATTTCTGTGTATAAGAATTTCTTTAAGGCCATAAGGAGATATAGTTTTGAGACGTGTACTGAAGCACCATATCCAGGAAAAGGATGGAGTCAGTTCTGTTTCATCGAGCATTTTATAAAACTGTGTTCAAAAATACTGCAAGTATTTACAGCCTGATAAAAAAAAGAAAAAAAAAAAAAAAGGGAAAAAAAAGATTTAGCAGTTGGAAGATTATTGAAGCAAGATACAAGATCTCAACGAGTCACACTGACAGAGCATACACACAATCCATCTACAGTGATTTAGAGGTGGTACATTAATACCAAGAAATTGTTTACAAAGAGGTGTAGCTATGAGCAAAGGAATGGAACTGGTCAAAGAGACAATTTAGGCTTATGATCAAGAAATATTTCTTAACTGTGAAGTTTATTTGTCTGTGAAATAATCTCCCTGGGAAAAATAGTAGTAATAATACTTAGCACTCACACAGAACTTCATGTTTTCAGAGCACTGTACAAAAATCAGCCAATATCATCAAAAAGAGTAGTAGAAGCACCATGAGTTATGTCATTTTAAATGCTACACTGGTCAATGCACTCGAGAATATCCTGGAAAAAGCAAACCAGCACTGTCTCTGATTGACTTTTTCTCTTTACACTAGCATCTCCAAATATCTAAACTTTGCCTTCAGAAGTATAACAGAATAGACAATCGTTTAAAAAAGAAATGGGGGAGAGGGGAAGCAACCTGCAAATAAATATAATCTGAAAAAATAATTTTTTCCCCCTTGAAATTTCAATTCAACACTTTCTCTTACACTATTCTGCCGACTCCCAAATTTAAGAATAAGTAGGTTGATGCCTAGGGAAGAATGCACTACTAGGGGTCTTTTTCCACATTAATACCCACTGACCTGCTTTTCAAGAAACATCTCAACAGCTGTTTGAGACAACTCTAGCATTTTATTCTGCTTCCCATCATTAGGTAAATACATTTATAACCTGGCTGGCAGAATGCTAACAACATTCTATACCTGTAAGAGCAAACTCAGGAGGTTAATAAGTGTAGCAATTAACAACTTCCTGCATGAACTTTATACAAATCCTTTGTTGCAAATATGATACAGCCTTTTACTTTGGCACTCTTGTCTTGAGTGCACAGGTCAAAACTATTTGTGGAAGGAAGAGCCATGCTGCAAATAGCTTAGCAGGTGGAGCCCCTGCTTCATTTGGTACAGGGGCTGGAAGCTGTCTATGTAATGAGGCAGAAGTTTTCAAGAAAAGAAAAGATAATTCAGCTGAATAGTCAACTTTAGGCCCTAGTAAAGCCCATTCCAGCTCCAACAAGGTTTTGCAAAGTACCCCCTAGCTTCTGCCAGATTTTTCGTATTATGTATTTTTATACTGCCTACACTGAGACCCTAATCTTGTTTTCCCATACTTCTTCATCTAGAAATACGAAGAAAGTCCCTAGGAGTTATGATTTGAACATAATGTGTACATAATGTTCTTTTAAAAATCACACAGTTCCAACTGGGTATCCAAACCAGACAGGTTTATATATCTGTCTCTCGGCCTCTGCTCATTTCTCTCAACAGAAGGGCAGCTCCCCATCCATTCTCACATGCAAACACAAGGTATTTGCTTGTGAGGCTTCAGGAATTAAAGGGATGAGCAACTCAGAAAGCAAGACATGGAGGCTAGTAATTCTGTCTGGAGAGTTCATTGTTTAAGTGATGCGACTAGTGTCTCAGAAGTGACAGGGAGAGAATCCAAATTTTCTAAGGTCCATTCAAGCGTATTAACTGTGAGGCAACCCTGTAATGAAACTGTGAGAATAGCCCTGCCAATGCCTCTAACACGTTCAGGAAATACTGAATCTATCTAAATTTCAACAGAAAAATTCCTGGCAATCAGTAGAAGTATAAGCAACAATTCCTCCTCTCTTTATCTCCATTACTACTGTGTGACAAATTTCAGTTTCCAAAGACCTGATCACAAAAATTTCTCAACCAAAACAACTATTTCAATTGAGCAAAACCAAATATGAGATTTAAACTTAATAATTTAAGATGCCATTTAAAAACCTGATTTTTAGTATTAATTGATACACACTAGATACACCTAGAATCATACCTTAGTCTATTTGCAAATACACTACATCATGTAGGAAAGATTAAGCCTGTGAAGGTCCTGCTCATTAATTATACAAAATCTCAAAGCTCTGTATATCCCTGGCTGTACTTCTGTGACTAAAACTGCTAGATTTACCATCAAGTACTAAATACCTCTGTCAGTCATGAACAAAAGAAGTGCATGGCAGAAAATGTCTGATTGAACATATATGATGCACTGTGACTTCTGGAAGTGTGGATGGATAAAGAACCGCCTCTACTCTGTTGACATTTTTCTTTTTCCATTATCTCAAACATCTCCATTATCTCTATTCTGCAGTAGAAATTGCATACCTGCAATTACAATTACAACTAATTGATCTGCCATTTCCCATGTCATAATTAATGTCATGTTTTAATAGAGTTGTAATCATTCTATAATAATGCTTTTCATTCATCAGCTTCCCACAAAGTATAAAAGAATAGTGCACAAAAGCAATGAACTTTTATGAGCCCCTTTCAAAAACATCCCAAAAGGAACATCTCAGTGCATTACAACGAACTTTTTAAATATGTTTCTATATACTTATCTGAGCTGCCATAAAATACAATGAAAAAAAAAGACTTTTTACTCTGGCATCCCTCCTTCCCTGAACATCCATAGGTGAAAAATGAAATCAATGATTCAGTGACAAATACATTATGTTTCCTAAGGGGTTATTTAATGTACTCTTAGCAAGGATGGAAAATGATGGTTTCTAGAGAACAGATGGTAACAAGACAAAATATCAACAGACCACAGTTGTTGACTGCAATTTATGGAGTGTACAGATGTGTCAACTTAAATGCAGTGATTCTGAGGCCAATAAAAGTACTTCCTGATACCAACAGATTAATTTTTCATGACCACTGGTTACACAGCTATTACATTTTTAAAAACTAATCATTCATCTACAAAAGAAGCAACAACTTTGCTTGAAGATCATTATTATAAAGTGGAATGTTGTTCTTGCTAGAACAAAATAAATAGGCATGACATGACTGGATACAAGTTTGTACATCTTCATTTCAGAATAAAATTTCCTGCTTTTTTCCATACAGAATATTCCAAAGAAAGATGAATGCTAGCAGCCAATCCAGATTTAAAGCAACAGTATGCAATAAGGAGATCCCACTTCTGAGATAAATAAAAAGCATATTTAAAAGGGGGCCTTTTTTTGACCTTTAATTTAGCAGGATGAATAATGGGTGCTTGTGAAGGCTGCAAGGAACTGGAAGTGCCTGAAGCTGCAGTTCCCCATTTATTTTCCACTGCCACATGAACTACACAGTCTCTCCCATACTGCTCTGTAAGACTAGAGATACACAACTCCACAAAGCCATAGAGCTCAGGATCTTCATCAATCAATGAGTTGAGTTCTGTATCTGATCATTGTAATTTGAATCCATTTTCATCTGGTCCTATATTTCAGCTTGGAGAAATATTTCACCCTGGTCCCCTTCCTATATAGGGCTAACTCAAATTTACCTAAGAATTGGTTCTTCACTTGACAAGAGTAAGAAAGGAAAAAGCAGTTCTACTTTCCAAATTCCCCCATTCTAATATCGAGATCAACTCTGTAACAAGCACTTTACATTAAGGATACCCCATCAAATAGACAGTGTTAAGTTAGCTACAGAAAGAAAATTAAAAAACAGTTCTACACTGTATCAAATTGCAAGATAGTTTGTCATGAGCTAAAATTTCAAAGGACACATCGACTCAGCTGCCATGTAGCCTTTGGAAAATAAACTGCAAAAACATCTAGCCAGAGACTAAACCAGGAGGAAAACCCTGGGAGTACAGCAGCACCAAGAAGAGGGAGTCAGACTGAAGTCAGACAGAGCCATCCACTCCCTCTGCCCAAGTGAGCATGGGTGTGTATGAAAGCAGCGTACCCTCCTCCAGAAGCATAGCTGGGACATGCTGAAATCCCTCCCTTTCAACAGTGTGGCATACACAAAACAGGACTGAGGCAGAAATTGAGGAGGAGCTGCAGAAATCATTGAAACTGAAAAACATTTTGATTGCATTTTCTTGGCTCCATACCAATCAACTGTTTAACCCCACCTACTGCACTTAACATGTTTTAAACTCAGCTTCTTTCCATATCACCTTTCCAGATTTCTTCTTTGTAACTTCATTTGCCTTGTTACTTGGTACTCATTACTAAACTTCATTTTTGACTTCCTAATTTTCTCTCTCTTTTCCCAAGTACAATATGAAAACTACATTGCAATTGTGCCAAACATTTACAATGTTATTCCCTTGATTTATTTTTCTATCCTTGCTTATCTTTTCTATTTTGATCAGAAGCTATTGAGACCAGACTCTGCCACCACCTCCTCTCCTTTGTACTGTCTGTAAAGCAATAAGGTTCCATTCCAGCTGCCCCACAAGCACAATCATAATAAACATTATTAATAGCAACATTGTATTCTCTACATCAGCAACCTGGCATCTCAGATTATGTACCTCCACAAAACACAGTAGTATGCACAAATTGAGAAGCTGACACCAATTTGGCCGATTCTTCTCCCTCATCGGTTTTATAGCTGTATAAACCCCACTTCAGTGGAGTTACTCCTGATTTAAAGTAATGCAGGCAAGAGGAGAAAGAGTCCTCTATTTCTGGCAGACAAATGGAAGAACTCATAAAATGGAGCACACAAATTCAGAGGTCAAAGAGGAGATAGTAATGAACAAGTTCCCACTTAACAAAACAGATCTGCACCCATGACTTTCTTCCTCGACTTCTTTAATGTGTGCACTTTCTGGACAGAGAAATTCTAGAAAATTCATTCTAGAAAATGAAACCCTTTAAAGAGCAAGCAATGGTGGCACGAGTCACACTGTATTATGTAGCAATCTTAGTAAACTGTCTCAGACAGAAATTGTGAGATGTGTCAAAAGACCAAGTTTCAATTCATGCGATCAAAACATCAATAGCACTGGCGTGGACTCATATATTCCTTTGCTATGCAAAACTAAAGGAGAATCTCACCTACCTGAATCATATGCAAAATCCCTAGGTTCCTGTTTAATCATCAGAGGAGGGGGGAAATTCTGACTGGCTGCACTGCCAACCATAGCGTTGTGTTCATAAACTGGATCGTGGTACTCCTGCTTAAAACCTTGAGGCGGGAAAGGGATGTTTGGTTCAGACATCTGGCGCTGATATATTGGACGTCCTTCCCTTGGCATTGCAGGCAAAGGTGGGAAAGAATTGCAAGGTTCAGAGAGCTGGCGGCGAAATCTAGAACACATTAGAGAGGTCATGTAAAGGACTTGAGCTATGTTCCATTTCCCAAAGATCTTCACAAGCCATTATCAGTGGCTGTTATCACTTTCTCAGTAACAAACATTTTGCTTATGATCATGCCAAGTGCTCCCATCAGGATCACTTTCATTGTACAACAGCGGCCAGCAAAGAAACAAAAATCCCACCTATTAATACCAGCTCTAAGACCAGTCCCCACCACATCCTCTTTGCTTTCAATATCTTCTCTCAACAGAAGAGGCAAACAGGAAATGCACCAGCTTCAAAACAGTAGAAAGACTGACTTTCTACCACAGTAACATGAAGGAGGTGTAAGTAGAATTCTCTGCTCTTTCACAAGTGTTAGAAACATCTTGCTCATCCTCTAATTTACTCTTACCCATCTTACTGTTACACGGAAACCATTCTGACCACAATAAACACATTTTGAATAGAGTATTGTCTGCTCTAACATTTGGAAACATTCCAGGGTAAAAGTCCACTGTTCTGTCCTCTCAGGGGTAGTGTCATGAGAGATCAACTCACAAGGATGGCGCTGCATTCCAACTGTAACAGGAAGGGAATGTCAGCACCCCAGTAAAAGGAGAGGGTTCAAATTTTTGCTACAAGAATTAATTACTCTCCTGCCTTAACCTTTCCCCTTAGTCATTTTTACATAAAAGCTGTAATCTGTACAAGCCACGTTGCCATTTGCTATTCCCAAATGCTCTTTAGTAGGCATAAAATAATTCAGTTTTAAATTAACTTAATTTACATGCAATGCTGCTCTCAAGTACCTATGCCTGTTTTTTCTTCCATAAAGCCTATCTACCTGAGCTAAAAGTCCTGAATGTAATTACTTGGACATCTGCAGGTTCAGAAGCATACAGAAGAATACAAGGATGCTCTTTTCCCACTGGACCCTGATGAACTGCATGATGTCTTCCTGTTACCTCCTGAAGATTACCACAGTAGTGACCACCACAGTAGTAACATTGTGCCCACACTAATCAATGGCAGATGCAATATTCTTGCAACAAACTGCTTACTAGTCCTGTTATCACTTGTTATAAACAAAGCACATGTAAAAAAAAACCATAAAAAAACAACTAAAGAATGCAACTTCTGCCTTTCTTTGGAAGCTTCTTATTGTCACACTAAAAAAATGAAGACCTAATAATTCTTGTGCTTCCTGTACTTTGGACCTGAACCAACTTTGGTACATGCAAGCAAAAGGCTATCTCTTGGAGAAAACTGTGTGAGTAAAGCACAACACAGGGGTTTGCGCAAGCAACAAAATCCTTTGACTATCAACTCATAGGTAGGACATGTTTCTGAAACAATTTAAACTCTACTACCATCTGTCATAATACTGCTGTAACTTGTTCTGACAAATATTTACTATCATAGCTTAATTATAAATACTGTGGAAACTACAGAGATAGAAACTATTACAATGTAGTACTGGAGACAAAATGAATTGTTCTAATGTTGCTGTAAATACTATAATTTTTGCAGTAGAAAGAGTACTGCACTGTAACACTGGGTTTTGCAATTCCACCTACACCTGCAGAAAATAAACTTAGAAACTCAAATGTATTATGAAACAGTTAGGCTGACTGGCACTGCATTCATTTCCCTCTTTTCCTTTTTTCATTAGCCAAAAAAAGAAGCAGAAATTATCATTAAGAACTGTCAAGGAGTGAATCAGAAAATTGCAACTTGAAGATAAAATAAGAAACAGGCTCACTCACAAAGCCTCAAAGGAAGTTAATAATACTTGTTGTACTGGAAGCTTTGTATGGAATCAAGCCATTTGTTTATACAAGTGGATTTGTTTCCTGTTGGTACTTGTTAGGACCACTTATCGTTCATATACTCACGGCCTGTATGAAGATGTATGGGCTGTATGTACCAGATACTAATGCTATCCCATGCCACCAAAAAAAATTGTGCCTTGAGTTATAGAAACATATATGAACCCATATAGGCAGGTCATCTGTTTAAATGACATTTTCTGAATATACGTGTTGTAGTAGCATCTTATAAATCAGGAAAATTTGAATTTCACAAAAATATGAAGTACACACTTGCATCATACAGAAGATTCAAAACATATAAGAAAATGGAGAAAAAATATCTTCCGCTACAATTCTACCTTTCTTTAGAAAAGGAGAAAAATTAGGTTTGTTTTTTTGGGTTTTTTTGGTTTTTTTTGTTTTTTTTTTTTTTTTGCTTGAGTCAGCTACTTTGAACTTCACTAGAACACATGATGTTCTATAATAGAAGGGAAGCATTAGGGAAAAATGCCCGAAAGAACGTGAATATCAAAGACAGGGAACAGAGGGAGCAGAAATCACGTAAAAAGCCCACAAAGTTTGCGCAGAGCAAGAGTTATGGGTACAGAAACTATACTAAGGTGTATGCAAATGTCTACAAATACTCAAGTTAGGGCTGACATACAGGTTCAGTGCTGTCTTTGCAAGATGCTTTAAAACAGAAGATTATTTTTCATCTGAAAAATCTTACTACTGTTCTCTGCACATAAGCCATTTAGCTTCTCCTGATTTCAGTCTCCTGATAGCTTGACTTTGCTATATATACAGAAACACATTTATCCACAATCTTGTAATCTAAACCACTGCCTGGCTTCACTGGGGGCCTTTGTGGTTAGACCACAGTCCACAGCTGGGGAGGAGATAGGGACTATGGCAGGTGAAGGGGCCCATTCAGTGTTTCCTCACCATCAGAAGGGCTTGTAGAGAACCTTGGTGGTATTTAAAGCTACCTCAGCAGAGCACAAAACAGCAATATTAACCTAAGCAACCTCCTTCAGAAGTGATCTGCAAAAATCCCTGGAGATAATAACCCTTATTAGAGCAGAAGCACGCAAATCACACTCCTAACAATTGTTTTTCTTTTCAGGCCTTTTCTTAATTTGATAATGGTTAAGAGGTAAGACAAGTTTCTGAACGTATATCTCTTTACACATCATTGGAATTTTAAGTGTTCAAGAGCAATCACAACTCAGCATATAAAAACAGGTTCATGCAACAAAGGTTAGGGTAAATAGAATTCCACAAACAAGTGTTTGGACTAAAACAACAGAGAAATCCACTGACCATATCTGTTGCAAAACTGAGCTAAGAAAGATAGTTGTCTGGGGATTTCTAAAATACCAAAACAAAAGAGGGTGACTTAAGGACAGTTTAAACTTTAATTCTAGTCTCTAGCTCTTGTGGCTTTTACTCAGACTAATGTTATTTAAGCACAGTTTATATTGGCATCTTTTTTTGAAATGCTATATTACAAAAGGGCTTGGAAAAATGATCCACCCTTCTAAAAAATATTCTGAAGCAGGAACACTGCAACATGGCTGCTTATCACTTAGATAGGTGAACTGCTTAGCAAGAGGCCAGATATTTATAGTTAGGAACATGCTTGCTAGTGACTTCATCACCTCATAGGGCTTTCCAATCTCAAGTGAATCACAGAACTATAGAATACCCCAGGTTGGAAGGGACCTTGAAAGACCATCAGGTCCAACTTTTTGTGAGAAAAGGAGCCTAGATGAGATTATCCAGCACACTATAATCACCCTCACAAGACAGAACCAGCAGGTAAATGAAATTCTGTCACTGCCGATATGAACTCCTACACTGGTGCACCAAGCTGGGCACCAGGCTTTCACAAACACACACATTTCTGGCACCATGAACCTTGCTGGTTTTCACCTTGATGACCCAGCCTAAAAGGGACTACCTGTGGGCAGGAAGCCAGTACTACCCTATATGAGAGAGAGTTGTAGCCACAACTGAAACACCTTCTGCATGGGTCCTCCTGTGTTTTGTGTTTTACCTGTGATCCATAGGGAAGCTGTTGTCTTGAATGGACTGGGATGGAGGGAGGTGGGTAGGGAAAACCCGGTCAGGTTTAGGAGTCTGAGTGGAGTTTGGGGAGGCATGGTGCAGCGGTGACACAGGAGTGCTGGATGGCGTTGGTGGGTTGGAGGGCCTCATTCCCACTTGTGGTTTCTGATCATAGGCACTATTAGTAAGGCAAGGGAAAAGCAAGGCAGGTTATTTTTTCTGAAGAAAGAATAAAAACCAAAACTATAGCATCTACATCCAGAAAAAAATCACCACAAGTGCCCCATTTAGAAGCTTTTGATTATAGTTAACTTATTAACCAGTTTGGGGCAGAAGAATTCTCTACTTTACACAAAGAAGAGCACAGAAGAAGTCATGTTAGAGGCCAGTGATTCAGCACAGCATTTTCTTCTCCGAGGCACTGAAGTGTATTTTTAAAGGACTCAGTCTTACAGTCACATTCTAACAGGAGGTACACAAAATACATAAAAGTAGAAGCACCTGGACTAGAGCACAAAGAGCTGACAGTGCCTGTCAAGACTCTTTTTCTTTTGCACAAACCACAAAGTGAGACAGTAAAACAATACAGCCAGAAGGAAGGGATCTGACCCAGAAAAACAATGGCATGCTGGCTTAGCTGCCCATACTAGGATGTCAGCAGCCTCTCCTGACAGGTTTTTTTTACCCCTCTCTCTCAAAAATAAACTGCTGGTCCTACAAATACATAGATGCTATTTTCAAGGGTATCTCAAATCAGGAAAGGACTTGAGAACACTTTGATCATCCCTGTTTCTAACCAGAGAAATGCAGACATTAGGAATATAGCAAGCACAAGCTTGCATACTTTCCTACGTCAGGTCCCCTAGCACCCATCAAATATCCATCAATAGATTTATCTGATTTTTGAAACCAAAATCACTCCTTACGAATGGCAAAGGTGCCAGTCTTTTCCCTTTCTTTTCCCCCTATTCATATCCAAGAAGTTAAATGTGAAAATGCTTTAAGCGCTACATTTTTGTAATAAATTAATGAGAATCAAAACACACAAGCTAGATGAAAGTTTCTAAAATAGACTGAACTGTCAATAACAATCCTTCACTGCTGCTGACACTAACGGAAGGA
Source organism: Lanius collurio (assembly GCA_020086605.1). Taxonomy (NCBI): domain Eukaryota; kingdom Metazoa; phylum Chordata; class Aves; order Passeriformes; family Laniidae; genus Lanius; species Lanius collurio. The sequence goes on from JACBWW010000012.1 coordinate 830,855, forward strand.
GTGACTCGTAAATGCAACCAAAAGAAAGTCAATGAGGAATGAAGAGGTATCAAGCCCCTCTGCCTCCCACAAATAAAGGTTTGATTATCTATGCCTATAAAAGAAAACAACTTGCTTTTAAGTAAGTTGCAGGGACTAATGAAACACAGACCAAAGATGCAGGGACTAATGAAACAGTTTTAAAAGGTAATCACCCGTGAATATACACATACAACATCTGCAAAATTTGTCAAATACCTAATGTGTTGCTCAGATCTGCCAATCTCTTGCCTGTTACACAGATCTCTCTCTTTCCTAATGTGCATAATGCATTTTGAAAGTACTTTCAATACAGCTCACAGAAAACAAGGTACTCCTTCCTTCTATTTCACACTTCTACCCTGGGTTTTTAAACTCTGGCTATCTCCCATGAAGGAGGAATGGAGGATGTGCATTTTCATGAAAAACACTGCTTTAAAGTGATTATGTAAGTGTTTGATACAACTGTAAACAAATCCATCAGTGTTCATCAGCTAAATGCATTATCTCATCAGCCTGTTATCTGCTGAAGAGGTAACTTTTATAAGATCTCTATTATGGTTTTATTACTCTTTAGTCAGTCCTCATTTAAATCAGCAGTTCTCACTGCAAAGATGCTCCTGATTGCTTTACCTGACATTGTACAGGCACTTTTCCCCATAACTGAACTTGAATGGTTGCTCTTGACTGCAAGCAGAGCCAAGTTCCGAACATGGGCTATGGGGTTCCTTCTTGATTTTCACAGGGAGACCATGAAAAGCCACTGGAAAGAGAAGGAAAATGCAATTAAAACCCAAGTACAATCTCAACAATTAGCTTTCCCAAGTAAGCTAGACACTGCTAATTAAACACATGATTAATTAAACCATTGTAATAATAAAAACAATATAGGAAATAAAAATTTCAAATATTTCTTTGAGTGTCAACTGAAAAATAGGCACGAGAGATCCTTCACATTGGCTATTATCTCTTCTATTGTTTAATAGAATGATGGCCAGCATCCCATCTCATTAGCAGGAAAATAACAGCCCACTTATATTTGGCTTAACTACTGTAAATGTTGTCAGAAGCAAAATACTTCCCAGGCACCAAATGTTTCTAAGTAATATCAGTGAGGTAGCTTTTAGCTATAAATGCAATAGTAGCCCACTTCAAAGAGTGCCACACAAATGACTCCAAAACAAATTTCAGATACATCGGCCTCAAGTAGATGATCAGCAATCTTTTGTCCCACAGAATGCTTGAAAATTTGCAACAAGACTCTTGAAACTGTATGATTATATGTGACTTTAATTATAAGTAACATCTAAAAAAAATTCAGAAGAAATGGCATAAGTAATTTTTCTTAAAAATAAACACAATGAAATCCTGGCCTGACCAAATTCAATAGTGACTGTGATATAGACATAAACTGAAAAAAAAAAAAAAATCATACATTTTAAAAGCTAAAAAAAAACCCAGAGGAGGTGTGACAGAAATGCAGCATTAATTAGAAGCACAAGTTTGTCTGTGTTAAGAAAAAGGCCAAAGGTAAAGACAAGGTTAACCAGCAAATTAGTTTACGTCAGACAGCTTTCCTTATTTCATATCCAACTTTAACTAAAATTAAAGCAGAAGAAAATTCAAAGTTCACTTGATGTTGGCAAACCTCAGTAAATGGCTAGGAGGACAAAGGACTAAAAGACAGGTATGTAAGAGCTTGAAAACACACCTGTGAAGTTTTAAATAAAATGAGGTTGTAAATACATTTTTTAACTCTGAGATGCCTAGAAATCAGAGATAATTTTATCATTAATTTTTGATGTTGTCACCAAAACACCACAGCATGAACATCACATTCCTGTCTGAAACAGACTCTTGTATCTCCGTGAAAATCCATGTACATGCAGCAGTTCCTGTTAGGCAAACTCAGCACAAAGTCAGGCTATCAACACATAACATCTGGTAGCATCTTGCCCCTTCCCTTGCACCAGAACTTGGGAAAGAACACTTGTTACAGACTACATATTTTCTGATACTAATGTGTCTGCAAACACACACCACTGTTCAGTGGAGAGATAAATGAAATACTGTCTAAGAAGTGGGCATCAGAACCACTGAACTCTGGCATCTGTGAGTAAGGTCTGGATTCCAGACTTTTGCCATGGGTTTTCCCATGGTTGGGCAATGTTCACAGAACTCTTTCACAAACAGATCCTCTCATACCCTATTACATGACAGCTTCTACTACTGCATTTTAGTTGAGTCATCTGCAACATAACATTATCTTATTTTGCCATGTATTTTCATAAAACTCACAAGAGTTAGCAGAAAACTGCTATTCAGCTATCATATTTGGTGAATAGTCAGTTATGTGGAAAGATTAGAAAGGAGAAGTAGACAATAAAACATATACAAATGCATATGCACAGCACAGCAGCTTAGGAAACAGAGATGGAAAATGTGAACAGCACATGAAGAAAAGAACTTTTCCTGAATATAACTGCCTGAACTTGGACTAGAAAGAAGACCACATGGACTTCTTGAAAAGAGATTCTCAAATTTAATAATATGGCAAAATGCAGCCCAGTCAGCTTTCCAAAGTAATTGCAAAACAGACCGATATCCAGCAGTTTGTTTCAGGAACTAGTTGCTAGTGAACTTTTACTGCTGACTCTCTTTTGCACGTCTTGGTCAAATAATGCATGCCACACATTTAACGCATATGACGGGCCCCACACCGCTGGGATGGTGGCTCTGATGCAAAGGTAGGCAATCTCTTTAACTTGAATCAGAAAATTAAAAGACAACTGCAACAAGACTCTTTTTTTAAAGCCAGTATCACATATTTGCACAAAGGCCACATGCTGCTCTATTTTTTTTTTTTTTTTTTTTTTTACTTTGCTACTTCCTTGGAGTTAATCTGTTATGAAAAATTACTTCCCTTATTTATTTTTAAATAACAGGAGTACAGAGACTCCCACACTACAGCCCTGTGCGGAGAACTGGCTGGGTATTTCATCACAGTGCTGAGAGCCTGAACGTCTGCTAACAGGCAGTTTTCCAGCTCACTGGCACAGGCACAAGTGAAAGCAGCACATTCATTTTGTGCAATTTGCTTTACCTTCCCACATGGAGTTGGTGCATGTAAAAGGCTGTTAAGTACTAAATTATTCCTTATCAAATCACCATCATCTGGAGTCATGATCAACACTAATTAAATTACTTTCACTGAACACGGCTCCAGCCTGCTGCCTCAACTGCGAGGTACATTTTATTTTGCTTACTGTACAGTCCTAGCAAGGTACAGGGCACAGTGCTAGAAGGCATCTGTGTTGTAGTTTTAATTAAAGTTTACCTCACCTTCCTCCCAGCTTTATAAGCCTGGGTAAAGTGTATCAAATCAAGTAGGTTAACACCTTCACTTCATTTAGGAAAAGCATTACAGACCAAAGTGATTTTATATTAGATCTTTATCTTAACTACAGCCAGAAAGACAATGTAGCTGTAAAATTTAAACCCTTCCTCTGGCAGTCCCCTGGTACAGTCACCATGCTAACCTTTATCTGTACCTCTTTAAGTGTACACTTTTAGAGGTAGAAAGGAAAAAAAGATAGGCTGACAAAAATACTTACTGCAATTTTGGGGGGCTTTCTTGAAGGCTACTTGCCCTTTCAGACCATATCCTAAGTGTGGCTGAAGATGACAGACTTATTTTAACAATAAAATTCTAAATATTCAAAGCAGCTTTTGTATCATCACTGAAACCCTGTGCCCATCACTTCTGATTTTAGTGTGACACTCATTCTATAGTGCATCTATTAAAAGAGAATTTAAACATACACTGTTTTGCTAAACTATATTTTATATTATGTTCTCAATCCTCCTTTGAGGAGAGCAGGGTTGCTTATTTATACAATCTAATTTTAGTGCAGCACACCAGCTACCAACACATTCAAATTAACAAAATGACATTTTAAACAACCAGCTCCTCACCACTTCTTTCTTCCTGAGGCCAAATTCATTTTCTTAACCCCAGAACAAGAGTCTCAACCCTATTAAAGTAACAGGCTCTCTGCTTTAATAAAGATCTTATTAAGAAGTGACCAAGAGCCAAGATTTCATCCCGAGTGATTACTTACAGATAACTACCTTCAAACTAGAAAGGCAAACAGTCATACCACGTGTATTTAGATGGATGGCTTCAACACCTCATCTCAACTACCACACAAGTCAGGCTTATTGGTATCAGAAACAGACCCCTGCCCCACAGATCCTGTCTGGAGCATCTCCAAAACCAACACAAAGGTACATGGCAAGCACAAGGACTGCTACCATCTGTAGCAAATTGATGAAAGTATAATACCTTACTGTATGCATATTCTCTGTGCATAAATATATCTATTTATATCTGCAGAGTAAGAGGGCTTGCATATTATACATAATGTGCTCTTGTCCAGACTTAGATTTTATACAAAGGCGTAATGATTTCACCACGAAGCAAGCTCACATGTAGCATGCAAAAACACAGGGTGAAACCTGTCATCCTTCCTTCAGAAGTGCTGCTCTCCTCCGCTATCTATCAACAGCCTAATCCCTGAACATTTTGTTCATAATGACACTCAAAGAAGATTCAAATGACGAACAACTTTATTAAGAACTCTGACATCAAAGGAGGAATTGGTTTGTCTCAGAGGAGTCTGATATGAACACCTTCTAACCTGAGAAACAGGAAGTGTACCACCTCTGTACAGATGGAACCGAATCGAGTTCTTTTGAGAAAGTCCTGAAATGCACTGCACTGAGCAATGGCCTAAAATATTTTTCAATTCAAGAGATGATTATTCAAGATGAAGAAGAAATGAGGAATATGTTATGGGAAATGGCAAGTCATTTCTCCTTTGAACCAAAAGTAATATTTTAACTTTCAAACTTCAGATTCCTGCCCAGAACACATGATAAAATATTATTTTATTTTCAGAAGAATGGTTTTAAACATACTTTTAAAAGCCATGAAATGTAACTGGTAATTCAGTGACATTGGCTAATGGCAGGCGATGTTGGCTCCACTAACGAAAGAAACAAAGATGTCCTATTCAACACTTGTAGGTCAAGAGCATGTATATGGTAAAAAAATCAATTGACAGCAGCTGATTTTATACCACACTTGCTCCTGCTAGGGAATTCCAATGTCTCCTAAGTAACATTACATTCATATGTGTTAAGTTTGAGGACTTTGAGTACCTGAAAAGGAAGTCAGTCATGGTCTAACATGCTGTTTCTGAGCTGCTTTTCAAATTTATGCTCTCAAATCATTCTCTAAACCTGATTCTGTAAATAAAATCGCTAATTTTTATCACTGATTGAGGCAAAATTTTTCATATGCAATGTAAATTTTGAGAGATTTCTTGAACACATTTAAATATAGGGGACTTGACTCAACCACAAGATGAAAAGACATGCAAAAATACTTAAGCTAATACTGCTGAAACTCCAGGTACTAGACTGACTGAAGTCACTCAAGATAATACTTGGTAAAATTTCAAATGCAAAAAGAAAAGGCCCCTGCACTGATAAAGCCAACACTGTCACACTTTAAATCTATCTCTTGATACACACAGCAATGCAGCAGGCACTTCAGATACATCAGAGTCTCTCCAAGATTCTTTTCCAGTACATTTACCTCTGCCAAGCCCTCCCCTTCCCCCAACACACAAAAATCCATTACTAAAGGGTCTAATCTCAGCTATCAGCACAGAGTGCCTTTTATGGAGCCATTAAACCATTTCTCTTGTTTACAGTGCCTGAAGAAAGATGTGAATTATGTCTGTGACAAAACAGGCGATAACATTTCTAAACTGCTATCAAAATGCAAACTGAAATACACTTAAGGACAGGGACCCTAATTCGTGTTTTTGCCATTTTCCTCACTCACTGTGACTTAACAGCACTCACCTGATGATTCAAACAAATTATTTATGCTGTAAGTACAACAGGTAGGCATTAATAAAAAAAAAAATCTGCTTTCAAGCAGTTTATTGAACGGTTCGTCAGAGTGTAAAATGCTAGTTACATCTTAGGTGATAGAAATTGTTGCTCTTATCAGTAGACATTTTTTAAAAATCTAAACACAACACTGTGGGTTCACATGAGTCCTGAAATGCCCTATTTGTGCAACACTCACCTTAACATTTGAATGTTACCTACATTCAGTATAGGTATTTGCATATCTGATGCACTGAGCTATGAAACTAAATACTTTCTCTATAGCTTTCTAGGTGGGAATGCTAGGCTTTATACATATTTTTCAAAGAGGTTTCAAAAATGTGCATTTAACTCATGAAACAATAGCCTTCTGCATTCTGGAAGGTATTTATTGATTATTTCTAGATCATGATGATTTGAGCTTTAGACCTTTGTAGACAGCTGCGCTCTGAATTTCAACAATCATTTAATAAGCGTCAGATTAAAGACATCGGGATGCCAAAGCAGGGTGCTCTTTCAATTTCATTGTACTATATATTTTGATGAGAAGTTTTACTGGTAACTTTGAGATGCTCAGGAGTCATCAGAAGCAGGTACCTGACATAGCTGACCATCCATTCATACTCTGGAGATTATTGTGCTGCAGTTGAATGTGGTATGCAGCCTAGTATATTAACAAAACCTGAAATAAAAACATCAGGTAGGAGCAGTGACAGATTAAGAGAGATGGGACAGTAAAGGCTGGTAATCAAGTATTTCCAGATAAACTGTTCCAAATTATTTTGAATTAATAGTCTATAAATATGCAAGAATGCTACAGCAGAAGTAACTACAAGCATGGATGTCTGAGGCAAGATCTGCAGTTGTTTTCACGCCATGTGATCTCTTGCAAAAAACCTGCTTTGTTTCTGACCACTGCAACAGCTGCAGAAATGAGCAAGACTTGAAGACTGTGGACTGATTTAAAAGTGGTTGAACAGATTACATCTACACAGACTACACCAAGTTCTTCAAACATTTATCTATCAAAGTCACCTCTATCAGATCTTAGCTGGGCTCCAGTCAACTGGATTTCATTTAGGTCCTGCTCTTTGCCAGATACTGGAAGAAGTTGGTGACAAATTGGATATCTGACACACAGATATGTATCACCACTGTGGTTTCAGAGGCTATCCTGGCAGTTTTTTGTAGAAAAATGGAACATAGATAAGAGACCTGAACTTTCACTACGTTACAAGTGGAAGCTGCTAGGAAGGGAAGGGAGGGTCAGGATGGGAGGAATCTATGCATTCCTGTCAAGTACCTTTTGAAGAAATACATGATCTTGATATTATTCTTCATTTTACGGTTGCATCTAGAAAACTATAACTCCTTTGAGATGCAGAATTCAGACCTAAATACAAATGAGATCCCTCTAGATTCACCAAGTAGTGACCATTCACCTGTAACAGCCTGCGTGTGTGTTTGGGTATTTGTGTGTGCACATAGAGTCAAATGAAAGAAAGCACACTGAATGTGGAAGCATGCCTCTGCAATGATACATTACATATGGTCAAAATATGTGTAATACTGTAATAAAGAGCAGAAAGCTTTTTCCTCTTGAAATGGATATGTATAACTGGGGAGAAAATGGGGAAGCAGCATGCAGAAGAAAGTAACAACTTGCAAATGTGTGAAAAAGCATTCACTAAAAAGCTAGTTCTTTCTTATGTGGTCTTTCTTAGTTCAAAGAAGGAAATCTCTGGATAGCCTTTAACACAGAGAATGCTCTGCCACCCCTTGTCTCAGTGCTCTTTCCCAGAAAGTGGGACTTCATGACTGGGCAGTACTTGGCAAAGCTGTTATATATCATTCCATCAATTCAGTCTTCGCCTTGGCTTCAGATCAGATCCTTCCATCCCCTACTAGCTCAAAAGATAGAAACAGCATGGGACCTCATTTTTTGGAAGCTAGTTCTGAACGATGAGCCCAAGCACCAGCTTTCAAAGCCAACTGGCAAGAATAGAATACGTGGGCAAGATGGATCTATTTGAGAATCTTGTTTAACAAAAAGAAAATACCAGCTTTGAAGTAATCTGTCACCTTTACTGGAAAATATGCAACTACAAATGCACTTCATCAACATTTAGAACTCACGTTGCAAAATGAAGCAAATTGATTATTTTCTCTTCCAGACTAAAGATTACAATACTGTGCATGTCAACTAATGGCCTACTCAAATGCTGCATCATACAAATGCTATGCAATAGTATAGTCTTTACAATCCTTAGGGGGTGGGAAGGGATGGGGGGGAAGGTGAAGAATAAAAGAATCCCAAAATTGTGAATTTTGCCCAGAATTGTGGGATTTTGTCCTCAAAGCCTACATGGACTGTTCCCAGATGACATGGTATAAGAACAGAAAAAAAAATTATTTCAAATTTGAATTAGGAAAAAATAGCAAGCAGGTGAAAATGAACTGCAGCAAAAGCTGGGATTTATTTTTGTTTACTACCAAGGAGATGCAAGATGGAAAATAACAGCTCATTTTCCTACAATTGATATTGGGAAATTCTGGACATTAAGATCTACAGTAATGCATTCGTCTTAGCAAGCACTGTTTGCTAAAATAACTTGCTCTTGCTTTGGAGTGAGAGGTTTTCCCCTTTCCTAATTTTTAAGCAAAAAGCACCACAGATTAGTAACTAAAAGACTAAAAAATGCATTGATGAAACTAAATTTTAAATTAATTGAATCACTTGTTCTTCTCATAATCATATAGATTACGTTAATTTATATATTCACCATAATTTTCCTTATTCATACTATGATCTGGCATTAACATAAAGTCTTTGAGACTAGCACCTGAGACCAAAAAAAGTATTGAAATAGAAAACAGAGAGGAGTTCATTGTACTTATAGCACACCAAGTTTTCAACAGTACCCATCAGGTAGGTTTATATGAGGGCATTTGTACACAGGCAAGAGATGACCAACAAAGTCATCACTGTAATGCAGGCATATGCCCTTTCCCTGCAGGACACCTTATTTGACAATTAAATGTGATGGTCCTGCCTCTGTTCACCAAAGAAATTCTTCTAGAAGCTTCCTCACAAAAGAAAGTAACTGTCATTCTTTAACTGGAATGTTCTTTTCTAAAGCTTGTGTGCTAAGACTCTCAAAAATTTTGCCAGTATAGCTATTTCTGGGCACCTAACACAAGACCCCACTGCCATGGCAGATGTACCCTCCCTGAGAGGTGGAGGGGTTCCCAGGTAGTGTGGGAGAGGAAGCACAATATAAGAGGTTGTACCCAGCCGGCTTAGTAATTGGTTCACTGCTATAAATCCCATTTTTAGTGCAAGGCATCCCTGATTTGCTTGTCTGTGCAGTTGCAATTTCTGAAATGCTCATTAGTTACTGAGGGTACACCTGCAGCCTTCTGACACTGGAAGTGCTGAAGGCACCACTGAGATAATTCAGATATTTGTAGCCACTGGCTTCTCATTTAAAAGGACCATATCAGTTGAAAATTGCATAGTATATTCACTGATTATATTCAGTATAACAAAAATTAAAAAGCCCACCCAAAAAGGTAAGCCACCTGACAGGGGGATCGGGGGTGTAACTTTCAGTAAATATCAATAAAAAACCTACTCACAAAATGCAAGGGTAGAGCTATTCCAAGGCAAACTTTTCTAGAGGCTTCTAGTAAACACCTAGTTAAGGCACTATAGGTCCTTTGTCATAAATTGATGGTGTATTTGGGCAGCTGCTGTGCAGCTGAACTGCCACAGGGTATTAGGAGACTGTCTCCACTCTTCTACCCCCAAGCATTTTGGCACAATTTTGGTTAGTTGATGCTTCTTTGCCTCTATCCCTGAAAGATTTCCACCTTCATTTAAGAAGTGTCTAGAAGGTATTTTCAGGCAGCAGGAGCGATAGTTACCAACACAGTTTCCCAGCCTCCAAAAGAAGCAATCCCACAGATATGTTGTCATAAGCACTGTTTTATTCAAATTTATGTCCCCTTCCTGCAGTGCCCTCCTTGCTTTCCAGGCAGTTTACCTGTCCGGCTGTAGGAGACACACAGCTGCAGGCAGTCGAGTGGAAAGTGCTGCCAGAGGGTCTCTGCCTCCTAGCAAGTACCTCCAGGGCAAAAGTGAACCTGCTGACAAATACCACGGGCACTGCATAACTGAGAAGAATATAAGGAAATTTGCACAACAGTGGTGGGTGGGAGAAGGGAAGGATTAAGTTAGGAGGAGTGAACTGGCTCACTTTGATGTCTGAGGAGAGCAGGTGAGGCAGGAGGAAGAGCTGTCCCTGCCCCCAAAACAAACAGAGGCTTAGGGCTCTCTAAGGAGGAAGCGGTAACCTAATAAAATTAAACCAGCTGGGCTCTGTAGCAATTGAAGCAAAACACGTGGATAGCTGAAGATGATTATAGGGAGAGAAAAAAATAAAATCTGAAGAATTTTTAATCCCTCTCTATTGGATCTGCAACCTCCACAACCACACAAAGAAACAGGGCTGCTCTTCACCTGCATTTGCTTTCCATGTTAAAATCCTGGGAGGAGGTCAGGGGCATTTGTTCCTACAGTTACTGATAATATATCTGGCTCCAAAGGCTCCCAGGCACGGTGCAAGAAGAGGCAATCCTCCTTTAGAGCTTCAGCTAAAGAGGAAGTTCTTAATGTAAAATCAAGCCTGGGAGAAAACTTAAATTGTATTCCTACCTGGGAATTATCAATAAAGTTAAATGCAAAGAGAAGAGCTGGCCACTATATCAGGGTCTGTGTGCTTTTCTGAGGACAGGATTTCCATTTGCAGCAATTTTCAAAATTTAATTTAAATTGTGAGAGGTAATGGCTAAGCACTACGTAACTTCCATTACTAAAATATCCAATAATATCCCAGCATTTTACACATACACACACACACTTTCCACTTCAGGTAAATCTGCAGTTTGACTCTTTCAGATCTGGATTTAAATAGATTTTGTAGAGACAGAATTATGAAGAAAACTCTGGAAACCATAACAAACATTTTTCCCAAATATAAAAATAAACTTTAAAACATACCATTTTGTATTTTTTCTATTTATTGTTTTAAAGGTATCATTGACTTAATATTTAGGAAAGATGCCCCCAGCAGAAAACAAACAGGAACTGATTCTGCCTCATTTCCTCTCTTACAGAAAAGTTTCAAGTTACATCAATATAATTATTATCTGAAATCTAATTCTTTAGCTCACTACTGAAAACCACTGCAAAACTTGTAGTCTCCAGTGGAAAAGGTGCAGGCCATTGAAATAAGTCAACAGTAACATTCAGCTCACAATTTTTATCACTGATTCAACAGGGAAACAAAAAAGCCATTGTCAGAAGTGGTTACGTCTGGGAACATAAAGTCAAGACTATATTTAAGTAGGCTGATTTTCAAAGACTCTTAGCAAAGTGCTCTTTCTGGAGCCAGTGGAATTTTTACCACCTGCAACCAGGTGCTAGTTCTCAACAGAGATGTTTAAGGCTTCTGCTGCTACTTAAAGCATTCTTACTGTATATGAGACTCACAACTGAGTGTACATTACCAATACACTTGCTGATGCTTTCTGAAGCCAAGTGTTCCTAAAGTTATATTTTATATGTGCATACAATCAGTAAGACTGACAATTACATGGTGTATTTCCTGTATGCATACATATATAGAGACACACTGAGTATATAGACTTGTTTTAATCCAGCTCCCAAATTCTAATCCCAAATGCTCGAAACTCTTTTTCGTTACTGAATACTGACACTTTAAAAAGTCTATGTTGTCTGCATTTCTCTTATTGCTTTGGTCATGTGAAATTTTATTACCAGATGGTTAGTAAGGAAACATTGCATTCAGTTTCAGCATGAAGACAGAGCATTAAAAAATAATTAAACTGTTTATCTTTTTTAGGTGTACACTATAAGCAGAAAGAAAACAACCTTTGAGCAAAGAGGATCAAATTAGCAAGACTAGGAATTTTTCAAATGTCCTTGATGACGACTTATAATATATAAATTTAAAGACAAAAACCTGGCCAGTCAGTAACCTTCCTATTCAGTGACTGCAGGACTCGGCAGTAAATGTCACTGCTGAAAAATATTTCACTACATTAACTTACTGGCAACCACATTTGCTGAATAAGTTCATAAACAGCCACAGGAAAAAAGACAACCAGAAATAAAGCTGCTAATGATTCACTCTTTTCTAACATGCCTAATCCTCAGTTTACAGAAGAAATAGATATGTAAGAATAAAGATATCCTTTACCAAGACAGTTCACTTCTCCATTCACCTCATCAAGGTCATACTACAATCCAGGAACAGGTAAGAGTAATGTCTTGAAGACAAAGAGAATGAAGAATAAGTGAAAGGAAAATAATCCTTCTCAGGAAAAAAAACACAAACCAGAATAAAATAATCACTTTTCCATTTACAAGTTTAGACTAGGTTTAAATAATTCCTAGAAAGAAAAGTGATGACTTCAAAAACTCAAAAGAATTGATAAATATAATCATTTATGCATATTTGTCAGCTTATAAATGGCTTCACTGTAATTACTTCCTAATACTGAAATGCACAGGACCAAAACAAAAGGACTTAGAACCTGAAACAAGGGCTATTTTTCCTGTGTGCTTACAGAGGGCTACCTCTGTCCTACATGACACAAATGCTTCACACACTCCTCAGTGCTTAACTGACATCTTGAGGAGTTTCACTCTCTCCATCTTTTTTTGACTGCTATACCCCTTCACAGCACTCTGTAGAAGAGTCTGATTTCTATCTCCAGTTGCTGAGGCAGCAAGCAGAAGTAAAAAGATAAAAAAATTATACAGACTGCAAATACATTTTACATAAAGAAACATACATAATAAAGAGAAGTGGATGAATGCAGCTTGCAGACTGCCTCCTTATTTAATATTACTCCAGAGCTTACAGATTTTCAAATCATTATTTAGACTCTTCAAATACAAACTCATTTTGCAAAAACACTGCATGAAAAGGAGTTTTAGGAGAATAAGGGTTTCGTATCAAAGTAGAATCACAAAGACCCTTCACTCTGTCTTGCTTGATTTCAGTGTGAAAATACAGCTAAAAAGTTTATGCACACTTTGCTTAACCCAACTTGAACTGAAAAAAAATGTTCTAATGCATATACATACTCCTGAGGAAATTAACATCTGGCTTAAAACAGAAGTAACTGTAGTGTTAAGAAAATGCTGCTGTGACCACAAGTTACAATGTGAGGATCTCTTGTATTGCCACAGATGGGACCTTCAAGAAGGAAGGAGGGGAAGCTTCCTCAGAGAGGAAATAGAAGGTTTTTTCAAAACTGAGAATTTAACATTTTGAATAAAATATGTTTAATGTTTTTGTTTTTATGTAAACAGACCTTAGGAAGTGATCTGACAGCCTTAAGAAATTACCATTTGAAAGGAAAAAGGTCTACATGCTTCATCTTTGATCTACAAGACAGATTTATCACAGGACAGGATGACTGAAGTTTATTCATTAGCTGATAACCTTCACATGCAACCCAAGCCTTTAATCTGCAATAAAGCAGCAAACAAGGATGGGGCTCTAAGGAAAGGAAACTATCTCAGCTTGGCTGAGGAGAGACATAGCAGTGGAAGGGCAGGGGGGAGACAGGGGCACGAAACTGCACAAGAAGAGCCCTGTCCAGCTGCCTGGGCTCCCCCATGCCCCACACTGCTGGAGACCACCAGGATCAGATTGTTCCTGTGCAGTTAAACCACGTCTGCATAAGGTGTCTGCTCTCTCTGCAGATGCCCAGAGGTACCTTTCCATTAGCAATAAAATTCACATCACAGCCTGCTGGGCACTCTGAAAGAAAGCTTCCTCTTTAGAAGTTTGAAAAATCAAAAGCTATGTTTTTGAGGGGGTTTTCTAATTTGTTTCACGGTGCTACTGCCACCACCAGTATTTACATGATCTGTGAGACACTACCACTACTGCAATCCAGGAGAATCTTAAATCTTTGCACCTTCAAAGCTGGAAATTTAGTATAAAAATATAAACAGAAAAACAAATAAACAGAAACTGCTTATTAAAATCAAAGCAAGCCCACAAATTCTCTGCTACTAAGATCACAAGTTAAAAGCATTACGGTCAACATTCTCCTTCATGGTAAAACTTTTTCAAGAATCAAATCTTGCAATTATGGCCACAACTATGGCAGATTTAAATATTCCCAAAAATCTTCTAGAGGAAAAAGAAGAAAAACAAAATCCTTATTAGCACACAGTAATGCCCATCAATGAGCCACAAAAAGAGTTTTCTGAAAGACACTAATTTCTTTTGAATGTGAATTTAAAAAAAAAAAGAAAAAAGGAAAAGAAAAAAGAAAGTTAACAGGTGGTAACAGTTTCAGTCCTGCTTTAAACAAAGGAAACAAGTGCTCAGGGATACAATGAAAGAAGCGAGGCTATCTAAGGCAACTATGAAGGGAGATAAGGTGGTCAGCATCGACTCAGTCTGACCTCTCCAGCTCTTACAACAGCAATTGCACTGGACTGTCTTTGTAAAATACTTTTGAGCTCTCCAGATAAGTGATCATTAAGAAAGCTGTGTATCTCACAGCAGAGTGAAACATGCATTTCTGTACCTATTTCGAACCAGAAACAAAGATGTTAAGCAACATGCCCAAGGTCATGCAAAGCTAAAGGCAGGAACAAACCACAGAGCCCCGACTCTCACAGCCCTTAAGAAAGAATCCATCACAGTCGGGCATGTACTAAAAGAAGTAAGCAAATGTCTCTGTATTTGACAACATCTGACCTATGGAAGGAAGTAGTTTCAAGACGAGTGGCAAGAAACAAAACACAGCTGCAGCTGAAAGCCCTACCAGGGAATAGCTCAGCACCAGGAATAAGTAGCACCACCTTGCAGAATATTCGTCAGACTGCCTGCTGTAGTACCACACTTGAGAGCTACACTTATTCCAGACACACAGACACTAAATAAAGGAAAAAAAAAATTAAAAAGAAAAAAACTCTGAAAAGATGCTGGTGTGTGCAACTTGCCACACACAAACAACCAAAACGCTACCAACTGCAATTTCTAGAACACTGTGCACTACCAAGACATGACTACCAGCTGCCTATGAAGTGAATCATCATTAAAAAAATGTCATTTTCCTTAGTCCACTAAATTTTTTTCTAGAAGATGCAAAATTAAACTATTCGGCATCAAAACCAAAAAACAAATCCAGTAAATACACCTCATTTTTATTTCAGTAGGTCTGTCAGAATTCTTAATATTCTGATGTTTTCTACTTTAATTGTTTCTTCTCCAAAATATGTCAAAATTAGGGAAAATTAACCTCTATCAATTTCTCACCAGCTCTTGCTACAGTAAAACAAGCAGGAAATGGTATTCTAATTCTGAAACTCACTTTTGAAATTTAAATCACAGAATGAAAGAGAAAGAAAACAAAACAAACTAAGCATTTTTCATCTGGTAATGCAAAAAAAAAATCATTATTTTGCATGCTGCAAATATATAAATAAATATTAAAGCTTTTCCTCATTTCAACTGCATCTGGAATATCCTACACCATTAGTTAAAATGACAGAAGAATACAGCTACCTGAAGCCTATGTAAAGAATCTCTCTTTAACAGGCTTTTAAAGATTGCAAGCCAGAGCATCTAAAAAGCACATCCCTGAATAATTTAAGGTTCCTGGCATCTACATTGAAAGCACTCCTTTGCTAAACCTGGAGGAACAAAAAAAAAGGTAAGAGAAAGAATAAAGGTCATGAAAGATCAGCGACAAAATCACTACTAAGAAAAGTATTTTTTCTATCCTGAAGTTTAACCAGACATGGAGGAGCATGGATTTTACAGCCAGCCCTTCCCATTTACTGTCAACAGATGCGGTCTAACACTAACATTTACCCCTTGGCAGTGTTAAAGTTAAGCCTGTGATGATCTCGGAAACAATACAAGAACAAAATGAATGAGAAGGAAGGAAACTGATCAAGAAGGTGAGGCACAAGACAAATCCTCATTAATAGAAACTCAGTAACAAATAAAAGCCAAAACCAGAATTTATCATTAATTTCAAATACATAACTGACATTTCAGGGCAAAATTAAAAAAAAAGAAAAAGAAAACTCTGACGAAATAGATCCATGCAAATATATATTATTAAAACAAAAATAAAATATGATTATGCTATTAAGACACCAGGCAATCTAGTTTGGTGCAGAGTAATCCCCATTTATAACCAATTGTACCAAGGTCACATTACAATTCAGTGTTTTGTTGACAATACCAAGTTTTCTTTGCCAACTACATCTTTTAAACATCAGCAAATCCTACCTACTTCCTCTTGTGTCTGTCACAGAAACCATCCAAACAATGGGATCAAGTAATCTTCACCTCAACAGCTATTGACTTCGAGCAAACTGAACACTTTATTCATTTTTACCCCTGGACTGGAAAGTCCTTGCTGTTCCACAGTATCTGAAAGCCTTGCCACTGATTACAACCAGTTCAGAATCTGGCTCCTCCTTAGTATATGAAAATGGACTTGAAACAATAGGAAACCTTATCTGAGGAAGTTTACACAGGTTACCTTTCTCCAAACGTGAATATTGACTTTATATGGAGAGAAAACCAGCTTAATTCGGTTTTATGAATCGGATAAAAATTAGGAAAAATTGTCACGTACAGAATGCTGATTAAAAAAAGAAAACCACCCCAAAACATTTACCTTTTTAGAGGAAATAGATTTTTACATCTTTGCTTTGCACAACCTTTTATGTTATTGCTAAAGAATAGTCATTAGGAAGTCACTTGAATGTTCAGCAAACACGTAAACTGCATTATAGAAGAAGATTCAAAAAGAGGCAAAACCAACCTGCCTTAAACAGATTTTTTGAGTAAAAGCCTGTAGAAGAGATTCCTCACTCCTTCTGTGGAATTTTTATTTCTTGTGAGAATGGAAATGAAAAAGTAAGAAAACTATACTATCTAGTATTCAATTCAATATTTTTCCAGTGCGACTTCAAACAAAAAAAAAAATCCCAATCTTTGCTATACACATTTTTTGTGCCTTAGAACTCAAGAAGTTCAGTGTCCACAGAAAGCAGAAAGTTACAAGAAGCTAAACTGTGTTTTGACTTTCAAATTTCAACCAAGCAAGCTAGTTGTTATCTATTCTAAATTTCATTCACTCTAAACAAAATTACAAAAAGGTTTTTTGTGATAGACATGCCAAGTTAAAAAATATTTAATAAAAAGGTAAGAGAAGATGAGGCTTTGATGACAAAAAAGAAAGGGCTGAAAGTGCAGGAATTACTTCTTATGTTAGGAGGGACCTCTTTCCAGAAGACATAAAGGAGTAACAAAATAAATTTTACTTTTAAACAGGTAAACTGAAGCTTAAAGCATTAAGGGGAAGCTTGACATGCTGAATCCTTAGCTAATAGAAATACGTGTAATTCCAATAACGTCAATAAAACCACATGAAGTTACGCTAGCTGTTGAACTCACTCATAATATCTAAAGCCCACACCTAACTATAAATACACATATATGTTTGCTTTTTGAAAACTGATTGACGTTTAATAGCAACTCATAATTGAAATATTCATGGTCCCAAGCTAGCTTTGAAGTTTAAATCCCTGAGTGGATAAAGTGGACTGTATATCTAATCTAAACTAAATGTTTCCCTTAGTTACCAACACCAGTGCAGTTTCACTAGTTAAAATCATTATTACAGAAAATAAATGTAAAACCCACAGCACCTTAAGGGGCAGTAAATCCTGCTCAGTGCTAGGACACAGCACATGATCTTGGCAGTATCAGTTCCTCCACTACCTTCCACATCTTGCCTCAAGAGCTGACTTCGTCAGATCACCAAGCTGGTCACTTCTAAGGCAAGGAAATTTTAACCGCATTGTTCCAGAACTGCTACTGTTACTGAAGCTTCTTAAGTCTCCTTTCAATGTTTCAATCTAAAATCACAAGTTTCAATTTAACAGCATAAATCTGTCTCGGCTTTAATCTGTCTCTCCCAAGCAATGAAGATAGAAATAAAATGTCATTATTTTTTGTACCTGACTGCAGATTGCAACTGTTTCACTGAAGCACTTCAGTTTTCTTTACATACTTTGCATATCACACACTCCCCCAATATATAGCTATATGCAGCTCCATAAATGAAATTTCTGTAGCAAACCACAGTTTCATTTAGATACCTTTGAACTAAAGAGGCTATGACCCCCTTAATTGGTTTACACTTCTGTCCTTCCTCATTTTTGGGTCAATTAAATATATTAAACACTAAATCTATGAAAGCTTGTCCGTTCTCTCCCATGTAAAAAAAAAAAAAAAAAAAAAAAAAAAAAAATTTAAATAAATTTTTAAAAAAAGAAGTTAAGTGCTTCTACCAAACTGCTGCCAGTAACGGGCTCAGTACTGCATAGTTATAGACTATATACAGCAAGTAATTATAATGGAGTTTAAAAGCAGGCTTGGATGCTAGAGAAAACAGTCACAACTGTGCAACTTCTGCAGCAGTAATTTCCCCATGGCTTTGGTTATGTTGATCTCTGCTACTGTTCTGCAGAGCCCACAGCTACATACATTATATCCAAGTATATGTCTGAAACTCTGTAACCTTTGCCAGAGAAACTCTCCAGGAAGCTCTCCTGACCTTTACTTAAGATAAAGAAACCAACTGAAATGAAGGAATAAATGTTCCTTTGATAATACTGTGTAAGCTGTGGCTAAGGAACTTTGAAACACAACAGCATTAATAAGAAAGCCATATTAGGAGAATTTCTTTATCACCAAAAGCAGTGGCCAGCTTCAATGGGGCTTTTCATTCACAGTCCACAAATTATTTTCCAAGAATCATTGACTTGTTGTGTAACGATAATTGTGGGTTAATAGAAGCCCCAACTGAACTTTGTACTCTTACACAAAGGATATATGCATGAATGACTATATTTGGACACAGATCCATATGTAAAGTAACGTATCTGATTTTATAGATTGTTTTGTCTTTCATATTATAATTCAATTTAAAAAAAACCAAAAAGTCTTTGAAGACAGAGGTAAAAAACCCCCTCTGCTATAAAAGATATCTTTCAAAGTTTAAAAGTGACCATGATTGTTGGTTAGCCTATGTACAGGAACTTTGAAAGAAAAACAAATTTAAATTGTTGCTGTGCAGGGATACTATCCTGCACAGCAAAAATTCCAGGGGATTAAAAAAAAAGTGTGGGCTTTTTTTGCCTCACTAAATGCTGTTACGAATACTCTCAACAAATTCTTCTCAAAACAGCTTCTTAATAACTGGAAAAAATAATCTAAAAGATTTATAGGAAAATTCAGCAAGTGTGAATTTGTTTTTTGGGTTAAAGTCTATTTTAATGCAATTCCTCCTAATCTCTCTAATATTAACATTTCAGTACATGAAAGCTGTGTTTAACAGCTATCTGGTTTAGCGAACTGCAGTAATTCACTCCAATAGGATTAACTATTTAAGTTATTTAGCAAAATGGAAAAGCTACCATGTGTTTGGCTACAATCAGCAGACACTGTTTAGAAGAGATCTCTGATGATGGGAAGAAGCTTCACCATGAAGAAGAAAAACTGCAAAAAGAAACTCCAAGAAGTCTGTGACTTTGTCAGATGTTCCTCAAACCGGGACATTCTCATGCAATGCCCTTGCAGCCACTTAATACCACAGAACAGCAGGTATAGCAAAAGGGAGGCAGCATTTAATAGAATAGTAGTATTTTAATAGGTAAAGGCCAGATTTGAGGGGTACAGGCTGATAAAAATAAGTTTAGGCTCTTGTTAAGTAAGTGGAAAACAATGCAAAGGACCCAGCTTAACACAACTCCTGCTTTCAAACGAAAATATTGTTTGAGCAAGAAAATGTCACATGCTAAGAGAACTTAAAAATGCTTCAGCTGTGGCTGTATTTGATTGATTATGTTGAGAATTTTATTTACTTATTCATACACAAATTGTGTTGAACAGCCTGACTTCTGCTCCACAGACATACATCTTATGTCCCACAGTATCTGATCTGTACTGACTAAAAAGTTCCTCTGCTTACTCTACAGACAAAGAAACTCCTTCCACCTCCACAACCTAAGTTTTTCCATGCTTCCCTGAGGCTGTGGGTGGAAATGACAGGAAAGGGCCCCCTGCTTAAGGTTATACATTCAGCCCAAACAAGATTTTTTGGCTGCACATCAAAATGCCACTTGCTTTACCTACTCATCACACTGATGTCACTGACCAGCAAAAGGAGCTATCACATGACCACAGATGATACAATAAATAACAAATATGAAGACACAGATATAAATATGCAAATATATATACATATTCTAGGAAAGTGATGATTTGTAGTATACTTACAACTTTCAGCCTGATAGTCTGGCACAAACTGCTCATCATTGTCAGGTACCTGAGCTGAAGATAGGAAAACAGAAACAAAACAAACAAACAAAAAAACAAGAATTAAAACAAGCCATTAAAGCATAAATAAAGACTCTTGTGCTTAATTCAAAGCACAGTCAAGTTTAAAATTACAATTTTTTGTTTCTTCATTGTTAAGTATGAAAGTCAGGCAAGCGCATCATTTTAATATCAGACAGACCCTGGGGTGAAGCTGTGTGGTGCAGTGTGAGTCCAGAGAAGCCCTGGCACAGAGCAACAGGAATGGGAGGATGTGAGGACTCACTGGCCCTGCCTCACTCCCTGTACCAGGGTCTGGACCTACCATGCCACTGGTAAAACTCATCTGTGCTCATTTTCAATATATCTGCACATAAAGTCCGCATAAAACCAAATCCTACTGATTAATGCTTATGCTTCTTTAACCTGACTACCACACCTTCGGCTTACTTAAAAGTGATTCCAATTGTTCGTGGCAGTCAGCCAACACAGTAGGGATTTTCTGTTATTGTTTTAAATATTCAAAAAGAACTATTTTACCAGACCACAGAATTCCTGGTTCAATGACAATGTTTCAGAAATCGAAAAAAGATTTACTTAAAGCAAAAGTCATTATTAATATCCATTTGCCTTATGTAAGATCGTCTTTGCTTTTACGAAACCTCCATCGCAAACCTGGGCTTCTAAGTACAATCATTTCACGGTCTGATGAGAGATAATTTTGCTCCTCTGGTACCACAGTTCCTTTTCATTGTATATCTAAGGCATTAGCCATCTCTCAAATTGCGTAGTAAACTCATTTAAACCATTTAAGCTGAAATACCACTAAATGTTTATTATAGGCGAATACATTCAAATAACTGCAGAACGTTACACTGAGAAACGGCATCCTCGGAACGTGACTGCTTCTGGTACCTCATGAGAGAGATCCAGCTTATCATCTCCTAACTTTGTCATCTTGTCTCAACATACACGCCAACTGGAAGCACCACAGCAAAGCTGAATGAAATTATCATTTAAAAATACTTTACACAGTTCTTGTCTAAAGACAAGCAAATAATTCATATGATCTTAATTAAAAGTTAACATCTGCCACAATCTGGTTACCCAACAAGATTTAATAGGTAAATGCTGCTTCATATAATCATTTATCCAAACTGTGACTATCAAATGTTCTCAAATATGTGAAATGATAAAATGTAACTTTAATGCTCTTTGGAACACTTTCTAATATAGGAAGAGCATATTCCCCATTATATATGTGCAATTGCTACTAGTTTTAATATAATTAGTTTGAATTAAAAATATATATTTAATTAAAATTACTCACAATTATTTTGAATGTGCACTACAGTACTCTTCATGGACCAGATCTCCACTCCTTACTCAGGAAATATTTCTAATGACTTAACTGGAAGTTTTTTTTTTCCTGGGCAAAGAGTTCAGAATCAAAGAGTTCAGAGCTCATTATACTGAAAAATTATTTGCTCTGGGTTTAAAATAAATTTAAAATCCTACTGTCTTAATTGCAGCAAATGCCCCGTAAAAACAAATGACCTTAGAAATGTGCAAATACAGATTTGAAAAGAAGTGTGAGTAAGATAAATACACTAAGTGTAATTAGCCTTAATTTGAAAAAAAAAAAAAAAAAAAAGCATAGCTACTGTTGCTTTGTTGTTTGAGTTTCTAATTAAAAAAAACCCAACAAAATCAAACATGACAGTAACCCATCCTTTTAGAATACACCAGTACCTCTGAGGACATGTTGGCTCCTTGAAGTTTGAAGCTGTTTAAAACACTACCAATTCAAATATTCCCACTATTTTGATGCATTCAATTTCTCTTTCTTCCAGAGAAACCAGAGAAGTTTTACCAAGAATGAACTTAGGGACAGGATGAGCCCAAATACTAACACTCCGCGATTTCTGACATTTCATGTAATTGACTACACATGGATGTTTGGCATTTTCCTTACAGAAATGCCAACTATTTGACTGTCAGAGAAAAATCCGATTATGAAATCAAAGTCTTCTACTTAAAATCAGTTCTTAAGATTTCTTATATTTCTAATTGTTTTTGAAACGCTTGTGAGTACATTCAGAGTTAAAGTAATTGAATCAATAACTTATTGTTTACAGAAGACATCCCACACATTTTTCTTAAGCCAGCTATCATTTTAAAATGCAGCAAGGAGGTTAGCAGAACTAATCTTTTAACATGCACCTGTATTTTATATATACGTGTACATGTAGAGATATATGTATAAAATCTGTGAATCTAGGATATCTTAAAAAGCCTCAAAGAAAAAAAAAAAAAAACCTCCTGTTTAAATAAAGAGGCTACATTTAGTGATTGCAGAGCTGGGACAGAAATCTCATAGAACTTTCCAGAAAGCATACTCTGCACACTGGACAGCTTCACCAGTGCTTCATCCTCGTTTTATTAGTTTAATTTGTCTTAGTCCAGAAAAAAATCTGCTGCAGAGATTTATGTATATAGCAGTAAGTAAAGACCTTTTTTTCTCAACCATAGAGTAAGAAAAAAATAAAATATATCTGGTTGAACTGTCATGGAGACCACTACTGCCATTACCCCCGATTTGCTCTTGTTTATGGCGTAAACAAGGATGATGTACTTCATTCATGGATCCCCAAAATTTATGAAGGCATATTTAATCGAAACAGAGCACATCACTTTATCAGTACTCTAGGAACAGGTGGAGGCTACGCTATCAAATTTACTTTAAATGTAATATTAACATAGCCTTAAAAGCCTTTGTAGAAAAAGGAACATAGCAAGTTAAGAAGTGTTTAAAACCCTGCCAAATAACAACAAAACAAATAACAACAACCAAAACATTCAAACTAGGAACACGCATTTCCTACTGGAATGTAAATTTAGTAGCACCAGTACCTTAGAAACGAGCCCACAAGCCTATATGGAGAAATTAAAAGGACCTGCTAGCTGGTGGAAATGAGAACTTAAATTATTGCTTCACTTAATCTGGTATTATTCTTAAACAAGCAGAACTGAAACTTGCACACGATCATACTGCTGAAATGCAAGCACTCCTCGTCACACAGAGACTCCTTCCACCAGCATCTCACCATGAGACGCTAAATCATTCAGATACATCATTCCATTACTCAAGCAGAAGAGGGTTTTTGTACCTGGATTTTGGATAATAATAGGTAGATTTTGCAGCAAACTAAACAGACAGGTATAGACACTTCAACATGAATGTCTAAAAGGAAAATGTAACTTGCAGTGTCACAACTACACATTTATATACATAGGCAATTCATTTCCTCTTTTGTTCACAAATACTGCAACTTAGCAAGGCTGCCATAAAAGCTTCTGTTAACATACACAAGACACAATGCATAAATCACCAAAACTTTTTTTTTTTTTTTTTTTACTTTGCCATTCAGAGGGAAATTGAAAAAAGATATCTGAAATGATCATTCATCTGAATGAGAACATTTCCTTGAGCTACTTAATTATGGGGGTTTGAGAAGGCAAGTATATTCCAAAAGACTAATAAAAGGTTTTGAAGGATATTAAGCACGTGGCTTTTACTGCTTATAGCAGAAGCAGCTACATTAGTTCATTCCACATTCAGAGCCATCAAGTCTCAGACTCCTGAAGCAGACAACATCTGCAGCATAAACTATCCAACTCAGCCTAGAATATTACAAAAGTTTTCTTTTCCTTCTGACTATAGCTATAATGTCTCAAGAGGATTTGGAAAGCATGCAGAAATGTTAATGATGATCTTGAAGATGTTATCCGTTTAGGTTTTACAGTTTCACTACCTACTGAGCTATGCAAACATTCACAGCACAAAAATACTTAATACTTGTTTGTAGTTTTTAGAGCTTTAAACACACTTTGAAAGGCTGAACTGATGGCTCATTTTGCAAAGGGAAAGCAATCTGGAGGAAAAAAAAAAGTTTAGAACAAGGGCCTGTTAACTTGCTTTCATTGCAAGTAAACAAAAAGTCCCCACTAACAAGCATCCAGGACAAAAGGAGTTAATATTTAATTAAAACCAGCTCTATCCACTGTAACAATGACCTGGAGCCAAACAAGGCAGAAGATGTATGAGTCATTCTTTCTGCCAGTGAATGAGACAGCTGATCTCCGAAGCAATTCCTCAAGACAAGCAGTCAGAACTGGAGTTCTGCCTCC
Organism: Lanius collurio; assembly: GCA_020086605.1. Classification (NCBI taxonomy): domain Eukaryota; kingdom Metazoa; phylum Chordata; class Aves; order Passeriformes; family Laniidae; genus Lanius; species Lanius collurio. The sequence continues at coordinate 855,490 of JACBWW010000012.1, forward strand.
ATTCACAAAAACACAGTCCAGCATGAACCATGTGGCCCCAACCACAAGCTTTTCATGTCACACCCTTCCAGAAAGCTACAGCAAAGTAAACTTGAACTTTAGGCATAAACACAGTGATTTCACTGCTTTGTCTCAAGATGCAGTACAGACCTGCTGAGGAACGTTATTTAATAAATGAAAAGTTAAGCAAACTATAAAGGGCTTAAACTTAACTCTTCCTTCTCCCACTCACAAACTGCTTCCAAAAGCTCAGCTGCACTCCAGAGAAAGGTGTTCCTGTTAAAAAAGACCTGGAAAGTTTCCAGAAAAACAAGAAGCTGAAAATGCTTCACTTAAACTTTATTTTGGGTAGCAGAACACTTCCTGCGGTACTGTGTGCTCTGACCTCATGTTTCACTTTTAGAGCTAAGAGCAATTAGTTTCAAAATATCCATCATTTATTCCAAGTGGCAAAAGAAATTGAAATTGACAGGAAATTCTATATGAGCAGTAGTATTTTGGCCTCAGCTAAAATAAGACTTCAGGCCTCAACAGTAATGGATCTATTGAGTTTTCTTTGATTCATTGTCACTTCAGAATATCTGAAAGACTGACTAAATTGTAAATATCCCTGCAAGAGCTGTGGTGGGGGGTGCTGGTTGGTGGTTGTTCTCTTTCCACAGGAACAACTGTTTCTAACAAAGACTCATTGGGAAGGCAAAACAGTGATAAATTTCAAGATGGTAAAATATATTATTTCCCATAAGCACTGGATTTGCTGTCAAAACAACCCCAAACCCTTTTGACATGAGATGCTCTGACTAATAAACTTAAATGCATTTCAAAACTAGCTCCAGATCTCAAAATTCTTCCTTATGTGAATAATCCCTAGGAATATGAAGAGGGGTTTGCAGAATCTCTTCTTCATTTGCTGCTATACTAAAAATGAGAAGAAAAACTTAGCTTAAAAGGAGTACTCACATTTAACATTTTGCTACATGCCTCATGGTTAGCAAACTCCTCTACGCTTTTGAAAATTATTGTTTTGAGTAAAATTATTTCTTTTTCTAGCAAGCAAGAAAAACATGAAAAAGTTTATTATTACACAGACTTTCAGACTTGTAGATTTTTGGTGGATTTATTTCTTTTGGATTTTTTTTTAACAACATCCCCTTCCCTCCCATTTTGCCCAATCTGTTCTTTGTTTGTGCAGATATTTATGATCAGAAGCTGTATTAGAAAATCAAATCTATCAGATCACTAGAGTCCACCAAAAAAAAAAAAAAAAACCCAAAAAGAAGATTCTCTGTACTACAAACTGAAAGTGTTTTCACTGCTTTTAGGAGTGTTTGTTCCTGTCAGGCAGATTTCAGCCATGGAGGTATTAAATTACTATTTCTTGACTCTTATTGCTCCTATAAAAATGTGGATAGTTCTTGAATGTGGCTACATACCATCTGCCTGACACCGGGTAAATTTTACAACTTTTTGACAGAATAGAGCTAGTTAGCCAGATTAAACAAAGACACTCTAACTAGGCTAATATTTGAAGATCCAGTACTTTCTTTTATTAAAAACAATCCTTCAAGAACTAGAAACTACTTCCTTTCACACCTCCTCATTTAAGAAATAAACTACAAGTCAACACTCGCTTAGACATCACTGCAACATGAGGAGAACAGAGGGAACAAACTTATTTTCTGAAGTTCATTCCAAAGTTGGCCAATAATTATTTGACAGAAATAACTTACTTTCAGATATTAAGAAGCAGCTTCTGAATACCAGTAGCCTGAAGAAGCCATCCACTCAATTTAGCTGAGTTGCGGTAGAGGCATGAACCCGTTACCTGTAGCTGTTATTTCAAACCACTTACTGTTTACTTTTTGTATGCTTTTCAAACCACACAAAGAACACTATTTTATTTTTTAGTACATCACCATCTGAGAAGCTTATTATCTATTGCTCTAAGAAGCAGATCTAGTGCATAAATTTATTATTTGTCTTTGCTTGGGATGCCTTTTATGTATCTTGAACAAGCTGTAGGAGAAATTAGTATCTAAATAATATTAAATAAAAACCTGAGTTTTTTGTTAGTCTATTATTCCCCAAAACCAAACGCTTTCACCATAGAAAGGAGACAATCACTCACTAACAATTTGTTCTCCCTTCATTTTTTTTCCACAATAAGAAGGAAGAGCTACCATGACAAGATAACATTAGATTGATATTTTAACCATTTTTTTTCAAGTCACTGAACAATTGCTACCTGACAGAACCAATCTGATTCCAAATACTTGGAATCAATAAAGTCATTTTATAGTATTACCATGTCAAAATGTTGCCACTGAGTTAATTAAATATATAACAAAAGATAATATCTGAATAATATTTTTCTTGGTTAGCAATAGGCAATTTTAACTATTTCAACACTGAACATTGAAAAAATTATTAAAGGCTTCCCATTTTCAATTTCTAGCATCAGAAAACAGTCATACTCTATCTTCTGTGTTGCACAACAGTTGACACAGGGCAACCTTATTCAGAGTAAGTTCTACATCAAAATAATTGAGATTCTTTCTTACATATATAATACTACACAGAGTAAGAAGAAAAACTCAATTCCATAAAAATCTTCTATGCAGCTAGTAGAATACATTTGCGAGCTCTCTGTAAGTAGTATTCAACTTGTTAATTATGTAGTAATAAAATATTAAACAGGTTACTGAATTGTTTGCATTTAGATTAATACTTTAATACAAGTGAACCTCCCACCATTTCCAAGACAAAAGGAATATATTTATTTTCTGTTTACTTGTTTAGCACCAACTTGTCACAGGTGACACTGGCTTTAAAAATCTTCAGGCTAAAATATGTGATGCAGTAAGGATAGCTTCAGGAAAAGCAAAACAAAGAAAAATCCACAAGCATTATTTTTGTGTGTCATAAAAATGCAACTCACTTTCTTCTCCTAACTAATAAGTAGATTTTTGACCTGGTTACTCCCCAGTGGGGATCTGAACTAGTGGGAGAAACCTGGTCAGCTGCCACTGCTTTTCTTAAAAAGGGTCAAGATGTTTTAAAATTTCATGGTCATTTCCCTGGCTCAAGAGCATTATGAAAAGAAATATGTAAACACTACTGATGCTGCCAAATTGGCAGACTTCTAGCCTAGGAAGGTCCAGAAGAACATAAATGGACACATCTAGCAATGGGTAAACAAGTCTGATTTCAAAATCTGTTTCCTGGCTAAACTTATCCATATAGACATTTGAGCAGAGCTACAATGTCCTCAAACACTAGCAAATTATAAAGACTACCAGAAGTTGTTAAGGGTGGGTATTTTTCATAAAACTTTGGGATTAAGTTATTAGCTCAATACTTGATGCTCTCATCTTAACTCTTTATTCAGTTTTAGCCTTAAGAAAAGCTCTACAAAGTTTGTGCTTCATGAAACAGCTAAAACCATGGCATGGCCCAAAACAGAGATTTCTTGAAGTATTTCCAGAACACTGGAAAACCTGCAGTATTTCGTTGCAACATACTATGAACAAATAGCGTTATTTAATTTTATTACTTTCTGCTAGGTAAAAAAGCAGCTTTATTTTTTTTTTCATTTTTAATCAATAATCATCCCAGATTATTTTATCTGCCTTTATAAAGGTTATTCAACCTAGCTGACATGGGACTAGACACCTTCTCTCTCAAAACCTAGCTAAATTTATTCAGGGACATACACTCTGATAAAGAGGTAAAAAGGCTCTCAAACAAGTGATTCTAGTCTAAAATAAGCAGTGCATTCAGAATAAAAGTTGCCATTATATTAGTGTATGTACCTATGGAAATGATCAAATTAGTTTTAAATTCTGCACTATTTTTCAAACTTCCATTATTATCTGCACATGCTTTATGAATCTGCCTGCATTTTTCTGACTGAAGATCAAAGAAATGTAACCATTTTTCAGAAACAAAACCATCCATGCCAGTGAAAACATCAAACTGAAAGTTAACCTCTCCATCAAAAAACAGTATTTTTTGAGTAGCATTTAAACATGCTTCTGATTTGCTAACATGAATGAGATGATACAATGTAAAGAGTTCCTGAGGAAAATTACCACAGGGAGACAGCTGCATCTGACCATGTTATACTACAAAAATGATCTTAGTACAGGACATCCTGTTTTCAATTATTAGGGAAGAATTGTATTAATTCATAAAAATATATCCTCTGTTCCATTAATTTCAGGAGGGCTTTTTGATTACACACAGAATAACCCCATACTAAAACTAATACTAGCAGAATAAAAATGTCATCACAATAAACAATACCTCACAACTTACTTATAGGTAAAGAAACTACACAAAAAGCTGTTAAAACAGAATCATGACGTATGAAAGCAGTCACCAGCAATATTTCCCTCTTTCTGTGAACATCAACAGCAAGCATTTCACCCCAACATCCTTCCTCTCAAAAAAAAAAACCAAAAAAACAAACCAACCAAAAACAAAAACAAAGCCACAACATCTCTTCTATAAACAGCTGTGCATAGTCCTGTACAGGAAAAAAAATTAAACATATGTGAATACTCACATTCACTTAAATCAGGATGAATCTGGAGAGATTATTTTAACTTGCATCAAATTTATATCTATTTCAGATGCAGAAGTTTACATTAAAAAATTGACTAGAAATATTAAAAACAGATAATGCAAAAAATTCTTTATGCTTCAAATAAACAGTACTGCAAATATCAAAGAAAAAAATCAGAAAATGTGGCTAAAAACAAATAGATTTGAACAAGCAGAAAGGTACCTTGCAACTTGTCAAAGTTCTCCTAATGCAGCAGCACATTTTTGTTATTGTTAAATGAATCTCTCAACAACTACTCGAAATTCAGATTTGTACATTATTGTTCTTAAACCTTCTCTCTTCACTAGAATGTGCTCTGCAAGATTATCTGAAATACTTAAAAGATCATGCATGTGTAAAACAGACCAATGTTAGCTTTCTAATCACCCGGTACAGAATCTCACAACTGCAAACACAAAGATAAAAATAACATGCAAAATATTTAAAGGTTTCTGGAAAAAAAAAAAAAAAAGAAAAGAAATAAAAAAGTACTGGTAAAGTATTTCATACACACCTAATGTTCTGTGTTGTGAACAAGGTGGAAAGAAGACACTTGCACTTAAATCTTGAAGCATCCCGTCCCGATGAACCCAGAGAAACTAATTTCTGCCATCAGAAAAGTACTCCACCAGAACACCAAATAATTATATGTGCTGCTGAAAAGGAAACAGCAAGCCCAGTTCTGGCTGTATGTAGTCTCTCGAGGTACAATAATATAAACCTGATCAATTGCAATTAAAATCTGAACAGAGGCTTAGAACTTGAAGTCTTGGTGCATTAGTTCTTGCCAAAAGCAGATGTGATTGTGAGCTGGAAGCAATTTCTCCTGGTAATTTGTGATGACACTGGGTAGAGCAGCCCCAGAGTCCCCAAAGACAAACTCATCAGAGGCTCTAATGTATGCATGACACATGAGGTGGCTCTTTTAGAGCTCAATTAATTGGGCTGAACATTAAGACAGCAAGTTCAGGACTTTTTTTTTCCCCTACAGATTTGTTTTTCCTCTTTTTACAAGCAGTTTTTTCCCTTACCTTCTGCAAGCCATGTCTCCTGTAATTGGCTCAGATCTTGAAAGAGTTCTGCAAAAATATAAAGACATGGATAAAAGACTCACATCTTTAATCTCTTCATAAGATGAAAATATGTTCAAAAATATCTTTTTCCCTAAGAACAATATACATTAATTCTGTTTTGGCAGTCAAATGTACAGACAAAGCAGGCATTTTGAAGCAGGTAATGATTTTTCTACACTTATTAATAAAACCCCAAGTAATTACTGTATTTTCAGCTCCTGAAATAATAACCAGAATCTTAACAGAGCTCTGTAGTATAAAAGGCTCATTCAGCAATACATAGAAAAGTTAAAAATTATAATATTTCTTACAGGTGAACTATTTCTTCTTATACAATTCAGGCCTCCTCCTGTAATATCTGCCCCAGATAAAGCTTGTTCGGACTTCCACAGTTCTGCCTGAGCAATAACTGAGTGTTTTTAATAGTAGGGTCATAACTATCATATAAAAATTCTGAAGCCATGACCTGAGATGCTGCAATGGCAAAGAGAAATGGGAAATCTTTTGTACTTCCCCTTATGTTTTACTTCGTATGCCATGAGAATCACCACTATTTCCTCTGTGCTGTACTCACTGTACTTCTTTAAAGCTAAAACCACTTTCTTCATGGACTGAATTTTGCAGCAGCTTATCTTTTGCAATTCACTGAAATCAGTTACTTATAATGGGTGTAAACCAGAGCAGCATTTGGCTTACTTGCAAATCTCAGAAACTCAGTTACAAAAATTCTGTTTGCTAAGACTAATATCCTAAGTAGGATATTTGAACTAACAAATGGTTTATTTTTAATTTACTGTATTTTGAGAGAGACTTCCTCTTTTATGAATGCTGACAGATAACTATTTACATATACTTAAATGACAGAGGCTATTTACTTATCCTGTGGACTGATACCTCACATTCACTTTGGGTAATCACCTAACTGAAAATCAGAAAGTTGCTATTTTTTCAATCTACTTTTCCAGGAAAGTAGGGATTTTGAAAAGTGTGTCAGTGTGTTCTTACCCTGATAATATTTATATAGGAGTGAGTTACAGGCCTCTACATATCTTCCTGTATGTCTTATGTACTTTCAGGGCTGTAGGCGTAGCATATGTACAGACCTTGTAACCTAAAGTAGTGTTAACAGCTATTACCCGCCTACAGTTTCCAAGCTACAATCCTGAGTGGCTACTGATGGGGCTAAGTTACAAATCTTTGGCCCTCCAAAACTTTCTCCAGACTGGGCTTCCTTAATCGAAATTCCCTGGATCTTTAACCCTCTTAGTGTTATACAACCAGAGAAACAGGACAACAGACACCAGAAGCCTGACTATACAGTAAAACTGGTGAAAATCAAGTCTCCACACCCACATTCTCTCACTCCTGCTACCACCAGTGAAGATATACCAGGGAAGAGGACGTTAAAAGATGGGAGGGATGAAGAATGACTAAATCTGAAGAGGCCTGATGGTGAAAACACCAGGTGCCATGACTTGTGTCAGATGCTGCAAAGGCTTGGCCGAAGTGCATGACATCCGTGTGCCACATGTGCACAAAATGCAACAGGGTAAGTCAAGGAAAGACTTTCAACTTTATTAATTTATTGCCTTTGCCAGTTTGTTTCGCTTTAGTAAATGTAGTTTTCTTGTCTTGTTTATTCAGATTGATTTAGATATATTTATCTCCAAAATAAATTAATAAAGAGCTCCAAAAAGCTTCTCTGCATTAGTAAGAGAGGGAGAGGGAGGGAGGGGGGGAGGGGGGGAAACAACAAGCCCTCACCTTCTGAATCATGAGCCAGGTCTCTGTTAATGAATTTTCTTTTCCTGACATTTGTCGGTCTCTCATTACAGTTTCTCCCACGCGGATTCTATATACAGGAAAGATCAGTTACTTTAGAAATCTGAGGTTTGAGATTTGGTTGGGCTTGTTTTGGGCTTTTTTTTATTTAATCAGGAATATGCAAAGTTGGCATAAATTCTTTACATTTTCAAACAGGGAAATGGTCGTCTTGCAAGCCTTCAATTTCTAACAAAAGATATTGTTGAGCACCTAACATCCTCCAAAAGATTCCTGGGTCTAAATGCAACACATTCATACCTATCTATGTAGACATCTATTTGTACAGATACATATATAATGTGCTCAAGCAGCAACACAATACCAATCCTATTTTTAGCATCTAAAGTATACAAACCTACATGATAGCCCATAAATCCCCATAGCATAAGCTATGCAGGACAAACCAGAAATGAAATTTTAATAGACTGCTTTGTTTCCCTGAGTTACTTATAAAATTGTTTGCAAAGTCCTGAAAGGAAAAAAAAAAAAAAAAAGAGAGGGGAAAAAAAAGGTTAATGTTTGCCTCAACTTCATTCTTCTGAACGTTGCAGGCAAACGCAGCCAGAAACTTTGAATGCAGCTGCTGCTGCTCTCGCCTCCCTCATCCGCTAATCATGTGCATGATTTTTTAATCATCCCAAAACTGTCTTTAAAAGAACACGATGCTTTATTGCAATAACTAAGAAGATAGGCTCATCTTGCAAGCAAAGCTCCCAGATGAAGAGTCGCCCCTACAGCTGTAACAAAGCAGAGACTGTGTCTGTAAAACTCCCCCACAGAAATAAGTCGGAGTCAAGTTTATAAACACCAACTTTGAACTGATCACTCACATTGGTGACCATGTAAGGCACTTGCTGGTCATAAAATCCATCCATTCTGCAGCTCTTCCACGACTCTTAGCTCAGTATTTTATTTACTGGGCATTGGATCTGGAGATTTCCTCGGGATCTGGACTCCAATCAGCCTAGAGGGGAATACAAGATGGCTTTTAGATTTAAAAAAAAAAAAAAAGGCAGCATGAATGAACTGCTTGCATTTGCATACCTAATTAACCTCAAAGAGTCCCATTCATAAAAAACAACCCTCCCTTCTCTGCCTTCACCTGGGTTACACGCTCCTGCCAACAAAACGCGGAGCAAAAGCACTCCGCGGCGGCGGCGGCCAGCGGGGCGAGAGGCAGGGCTTTATTTACACTGCGCGCCGCACCCGCGGGCGATCCGCGCCGGCGGCAGCCCCGGCTCTCGCAGACGTGGGCTCAACTCGTAATGGCGAACGCGGGGCTCGCCGCGCACCTCGCGGCGGCGGCGCCCGGCGGCCACGCACACGCCACACACACGGCTCACACACACACACGGCCCCCCCGCCCCACGCACCAGCCACCTTCTCCCACGGGATCGCTCCCGCAGCCCCCACCGCCGCCGCGCAATCCTCCGGGGCGGCGGGCAAAGTTGCGGGGGAAGACCCACCTGAAGGCCACGCGCGGCGATCGGCTGCAAAAAATTCCCTCCAAATTTAATAAAAACATTAATTATTCCCCGGCACTTCCCCCTTGGAAGCCGCGAGCGCCACTGACAGAGCTCAATCCCGTGGTTTTTCCTCTCCTCCTCCTCCAGGGGCCCCCGAGCCGCGCCGGCGGATCCCCGCCGCCCATTGGCTCCCCGCGCCCCCCGCCGGATCGCCGGATCGCCGCGCTTCGATACTCTTAGCA